>PVKM010003136.1:0-59638 GCA_004027735.1 Carollia perspicillata
GACATGAGACCTTCAGACCAGGAAGCTTATAGGACTGACCCGCTCGACACTCACCTCGGGCTCGAAGCAATAACAGGCTGCCTTTACTATTTTTCCAGTTCAGATCCAGGAGAACAGATGGAAGGTAGATGTTAGCACCAAAATCAATTAAGAGCTGGATGTACTCTGGATCACAATGGTGGTGGAGGCAGGTTTCGAGGACGGTGCGGGGCTGTGGAAAACGAGCTAGTAGGTACTGGTCAGTGCAGTTGTAGTCGGGGTCTGCTCCATAGAGCAAAAGCAGGCGGAAACAGTCAAGGTGCCCATAGACTGCAGCCAAAAACAGGGGGCCGGAAAATGAACCCATGTTCAGCACCCAGACTGGTAGTTTAACCTTGACATTTGGATCTGCACCATGACCTAGGAGCTCCTGCAGGATGGCAACAGCACCATCACGTGCGGCCGTGAGCAGGGGAGAGCAGTTGTTGTAGATGCTTCCGCTGGGACAGGCGCCAGCTGCCAAAAGCGTGCCCACGCAATCCAGATGGCCATGGCTGACGGCAGTAAAAAGTGGTGTCTGTGCCTTGATGTCCAAGCTGTCAACATCAGCGCCATGTGCCAGAAGGACCTGCAAACAACTCAGGTGGCCAGAAGAAGCAGCCAAGTGCAAGGGTGTCCCAGGAACACCCCAGCCACTCTTCCTGTTGATGAGACGTTTATAATGCTCCTGGCGCAAAAGCTGGTCCAAGGTGTGGGAGTCGTTTCTGTGTACTGCTTCACTGAGAGCCTGCCTCTGCTCCATGTCGGTGTCATCCTCCTCCTTGTTGGGCTGCAGAAGGGAGAACATTTTGCTGATGTCCATGAAGTTCATGTTCGCCTTATGGGAGCAGAACTATCCTCATCATGAGGAGAAGATGCCAGGTCTGTGGATGACAGAAGAAGGGGAGAGAGACTGAGGGTCCCCATCAAAAGCCTGGATACCAGCCCTTGACCTTCCCCCCATCCTTCACCATCAGGTTCTTCACTCATGGGTCCCTGGCTTATAACTCCTACTCCATGTTATTTTAAGCCACAGAGACCGCTGCCAAAACAGATCAGGCCTTTTCACAGCTCGGTGCCTTTGAATACGCTGTTCTGTCTGCCCTTCAAACTGCTACATCTGAGAAGCCCTGCCTAATCTCCTTCTCCCCCTGCTCAGGGATTCCCAAAGATCACAAGTCCACTTTAGCTATGAACTTTTACACCACAATTCCACTTGTCTGTGCTTCATTACTGTGTAAAAGCCATAATGAGGACCCCCGTATTCATCTTGTATTCCTCCACTCCCCACAGGACTTATATCATGGCTGGGGATTTGGTAGATGCATCTTCCTCCGTTCAGAATGTGTAAGCTAATGGGAGGGCCCTGGCCTGGCAGTTTCTAGGCCAACAGAATGGTGCTTTGTGATGCTGAGCTCCCATTCCTCAGCATTCTGACCCCACCTCTTAGCCTTTGAGATGAAGTGCAACCTCCTCACAGCCCCTCATACGTGACCACCCCTCAGACTCATGCCTCATGCTTCAGGCAACAGAATGGATGGGAGTGACATTTACTGATTAAATAAAGAGGTGGCATTACAGAGAACCCACTTCAACTGAAATGGAGTCAAAGAGATGGCAGGAAATAGTGGAGGTGTCCAGGGCAAGTCCTCTTCTCCGGTGACAACTGCATTCTGCCCTAAGAACAATTCAATCCAGGACTCTGTTTGATTAGTGGCACCTCCTTAAAATCCATGGCTTCTTCATCCCTCTGGGTCAAGTCTTTTCCCATCCTCTCTGCCCCACCTGGCCTATAACCTTGCCTGAACCCTCTCCTCACCTCTCCCCATTATCCCCAGACCCTGTGAAATCACCCATGGCACAATGACTGACTCAAAGTAACTCTGACCTTAACAGTCTTGTTTCTAGTGTTTAAAGTCAGTCGCCCACCTCAGTTTGTAATGTCAGCAGGATAAGCTGGTAGGTTTTCCAGAGCCCGACTCTCCCCACTCTCCCATTACCTGCAGCTGTGGCCTCAGGGCCACCTCCCCCACCCCCTGCCCCGCCTTTGTTAGCCTGGCACCTCAAGCACACACCTCAAAAACTTTCTGAGTCTCCCTCACCTTTGGACCCCTCCCCACCCATAAGCATCAACTTCATATATGGTCTTTAATATTTACTGTATTTTTGGACTATAAGATGCACTCCTCCCACCCAATTTGGGAAGAATAATGGTTGTTAATGGTGCTGTTGAGTTCTGCTTGCATTTACATTGGTGAAATATTATGTTATTTATGTTATTAAATATTTCACCACATTTGTTGCTTCAAAAATTTTTTCCTACTCTAAAACCTAGGTGCATCTTATGGTCGAAAAAACATGTTACTTATTTTGGGGTGCAATTATAAGAAGAGGATTTTAGAAATAAGGCAGACCTAAGGTGGCAACTTAGCAACCCCAGAGCCTAGCTGAGTAACCCTGGGCAGAACTCTTCCCTCTTTGGACTCAGTTTCCTTTTCTGCAAGACAGAAATAATAGCCCCTTGCCTCATGAGTCTGTTAAGGGGAAGAGGGCTACTGTATATTAGATCTGTTGCCTGAAGGTGAGCTTCCTCTTTGCACCTTCAATCTCCTCACTGGCTCCTCCCCCTCAACCACCTTAGGAAACAAAACACTTCTATGGTCCTTTGTCCCACCTCTAGATACCTTTCCCCTCCTTTCTTCTTTATAAAACATATCCAAAGAGTTGCCTACTGCCTACTAACCCACCTCTCATTCCTTCCTCCCCCCTCTTCAGTCTGACACTACTTACCCTCAGTGGCACACGGAGATACCGCTTTTAAAAAGTCATCCTTGTGGTTAAATCTACTAGCTGCTTCTCAGATATTTCCTTTTCAGACTTTCCTGGGACATCTGTCCCCACTGACCACTTCCTTCGACATGGTCCTCCCTTGGACTCCTGGTCAGAATGCTTTCCTGATTTTTCTCCCCTTTGTTCTCCCTTGAAAGTTATTTCCCTAGTTCTTTCCTTGATCCTCTTCTTTCCAGTCCCATAGCTGTTGCTCTCACATTTATCAGCTCTCTCTTTAGCAAAATAGTATATATTCACTGAGTTTCTTCAGTGAGTTTCTGTGCCTCAAAGTCAGTAGATCACACCACCAGCAGCAGCGGTATCACAAAACTTGATCCATGACTCAGTTTCTTACCGTCCACCTGGTGAGCCAAACCGAAAACGGGACTCATCTCTCAGTCCTTTTATCTCTTTGTCCCACTCCCATCCAATTGGTCAAGTCCTGTGGATTTTACTTCTCAGAGATCTCTATAATAGGCCACTGCCCTCAGGCCCATCCCACTGCCAGTGCTTTATCTAGGCCCCCATCGTCCTCTGCCTCAATTGCTATAGTGGTCTCCTAGCTAGTTTCTCATTTCAATATTTTCTCCACATGTGGTTGAAATGATTATTTAAAAATACAAACCTTATCCATGCCGATCACATTTTAAATCCCTTAATGGCTTCTCTTTCTTTCAGAGTATAGCCCCGATGCCTTAGCCTGGCTCAGAGGTCCTTCATGAGCAAATCTTGGCCAACATCTCCGACCTTACTTTCTACTAATTCTGTACTTACACCCCAAGATTCAGCGATAAGAGAAATGATGACCTGCCATGAATATACCTTCTTCTGTCACACGCATTTCCTTCCAATGGGTTAGTTCCTTCAGGGTCTGTGCTTTTCTAGCACTATAGGAGTCATCACACTGTATTAAGTGCTTCTATATGGGTCTGTTGTGCTCCAGTGAAGATGAAAGGCCATATGAGGTAAAACATGCTCTGGCCTTCTGCTTCAATCCCAGATCCACCACTTAGTAGCTGTGTGACCTAGGGCAGATCACTTAATCTCTCTGTGCCCAGTTTTTCATCTGTACAGGGAAGATGATAGTAGTACCTGCCTCAGAGGGTGATTGTTAGGATTAAGTGAGTTAATACACATTAAGTGTTTAGAATGGCACCTGAATGGAGTACTCAGTAACTGTTTTTAATGTGATGGTGTTATCCACGTTTCCCTATTCCCCATCCCGTTTTTCTACTGCGACCTGAACAAATGAACACACAACCCTCCCACCCCTTGTCTCTACATTTAACACTCCAGCTCCCAGAATCCTCAGCTGTGAGGCTGAGCCATGATGAATTCCATGGACTTCATTCATGGAAGGTTTCTTTACAAATCATTTCTTCAGACAGAAAGCAAGGACTCACTTCTTAATATTTTTTGCCGGGGGGCGGGGGGAGTTGTGTCCAGGGAGATGAAAGCAGGGGGTGTGCAGGAAAATGCCAGAGGTCTCACCAAGATCATACTGGGAACCCACAGCAGGGTCCATCTAATGAGCCTCCAGAGGGAAATCAAGCCATGGTCCCCAGTTGGCTTTGGCACTTTAGTTGGGTTGTGCCTTATTAGATAAGAAAATCTACTCTACTTGTCTAACTTCACCTTGTTGTGGTTTACTAATCAATAGTTATTATGTGACCATGGTGTATACAAGGATCCCCTTCCTGATTCTCAGAGTGCTGGGGTTTTGTGTGTGTGTGTGTGTGTGTGTGTGTGTGTGTGTGTGTGCGGGCTCGAGTGTGTGTAAAAGAGACATTGGCTCTTGTGGTAATCTTTGGTCCCATTTGAGAATGATTTTTAAGACATAAAATACAATTAAATAAAATAAGGTAAAATACATAGGCTTAAAGCAAATAAGTTATATTGAGAGACAGCTATTAAATACTTAAAAGATTATATGATATAGTAATAAGTGTTCCTTATTAACACATTACATAACAAGACCTAGTAATTTCTATGTTGATGATTGAGTATAAATGACAATTCCAAAAATCTGCCATGACTGAAATATGATATGAAATGTCTGTTATTTCTTCTGGTGACCAAGTTACATAAACTAGTAATACTGCCGTCACTTGCTGCCTGCATTCATCCTTGCAAGAAATAGTAAATTTCTAGTTACAGATGAGTGGGATAAAAGGTCCTGTCTATATTTTTGCACCTTTGGAAGTCTGTCTAAAGCCATCTCGAGGGTCTATGAATCTAGGTTAAGAGCTCCTAGTGGACAGTGGCTAGTTTCTGCAGGCCCCAGAAGAGTCCCCAGGCATTAGTAGCCCATTTCTTAGACTCACCTTTCCCACATCCTGAGGAGCTCTGTCTGCCCTTCTGCCCTGAGACCACCCTGCTGCACCTACACACACACACACACACACACACACACACACACACTGACTCACTCACTCACAAATACCACACAAGGACATAAAGACAAATCTCAACAGTCTCTGAATTGTATAAGGTTCATTTATCTCAAGCAGTAGGTCCATTTGTACCCCAAAGCCCAGGCAGACACAGCAGGAAGCTGTCATTGTATCCTTCTTTCCCCCTGGGGGTAGGTTTACCTGCAGACCTCCCAAGTGCCCCCAGAAACCAGATGCAACGGGAACAACCCATGGGCCTGCAGGCTCACTATTCCATGGCAGTATTGTGGGGTCCTAGGCTGCAGGTACTCACCAGGCTTCTGCCTGCGGCTGCACGGCCCAAAGTTGCCACTGTTCCCACCTCTCTGCAAAGCACTGGGCCCTGGTGGTTCGTCCTTGGGGAGCCCCTTGCTGCCCCAAGGCTGGAGCAGGAGAGACTCTCAGTTCCCACTGTTAGCACTGCCTAAAGGCTAGGCGTCAGCCCCTGGGCTGACTAGGTCCATAAGGCTAATTTTAGGTTGCCCTCCGCCCCCCTCCCAGGGCCGTGTTATCTTACTAGTGCCATTCTGGGAGTGATCTCAGCCGGAGGAGGGGGGCCATCCATGGGGAAGTCCTGGAAGGACTGACTGACAGATAGACAGGTGCCTGGTGAGGTCAGGGCTCATGCTCCCAATGTGTCCCCGTGTACCCCTGCCCACCATTCAAATGGGCTACATGGCTAGACCCCTGAGCTTCCTTCCTCTGAGCCACACCCTCCTTTGGTTAGGGGCCTCTTTTTTCCTCCCTAATGTGGCCTCTCTGGATTTCCTTTTCCTTTCTTGAAGGTCCATCAAGACAATGTCCCCTATCCTCTCCCCACCTCCACTCCCAAGGGCAGTGGGAAGCAGAGACCTCCATATTGGAATGTGTGCCAGCAAGGTTTTCTGAAGTTTAATAAGGTCCTGATCATGTATAAAGGCCTCTTCAGTCCACTCACCCACCAGGCTCAACCTGAAGAAAATGCCCATAGCCTCCCCACTCTTCTCATGCCTAAGGCATCAAACCAGATCAAAATGATTTGTACAAATGACACTTTTTTCCAGAAGTAAGAAGTCAAATTATAACCAAAAACATCTGATGATTTAAGTTATATAAGCCAAAGACCAACTAGTGGAAAGAGAAGGATCAGAGAAGATGCAACAGAAAATCACCTTACTGCTTTAAAATGAAAGGAACAAAGCAACTATAAAAAAAAAAAAAGGTAAACGAAGAAATGGTTCCTACTTATAAATGGAAAAACTCAAAATAAGCTAGTTCTTTAAAAATACAGAATTTAACAAGTTACTAACAGGAGGTAAGTAAAAAAGACATATTTACATATAAAAAAAGGACAGCTAAAATGATTTACTGTTTTTTCCTCTAAAGAGGAAGACTATTTTGTGTCCATAGTTTAGCTACATCTGGGTAAGAAATCAAGGAGCTATACTGGCTCTTCTGTGCTACTTCTGACTGTTAAATTAAAAGGCACCTCTTTCGCACAGAGAAAAGTAACTAATGAGGCAAGCCTTTAGAAAGGTGTTTACAACGGGCTATGGTAGTACAGAGATGGCTCTTTCACTAAGACACCTCATTTTTTAGTGTAAACTAGACACAGAGTATTTGAACAGACATCTTGGGTGAGAACCCGGATTCTGTTAGCAATGGGATTCTGAAAATGCTGACGATAAACACTGCATGACCCAAACTGCCGGAGGCCTACCCTCCCCCAGCATGTGAAAGTGGATAAACCATGACTGAATATCCACTAGGAAAATGTACAGCAAGTGTCATCAATCCCAAGGGGGAAAATCTGGAGCTTAAACAAAAAGAAACTCATCCTGTACCCAAGGAGTACTTAGGCTTGCTAGAAGAATGGACTTCTTTGAAAGTATACATTAGCACAAAGTGACATACTGGCCAAATTATAAAAGTTGTGCCAACTGTATCTAAAAATCCACAAACTTGATGTGATGTCTAGAGAAGCAAAACCACTGGTTTTCATGAAAAACCTAATAGCAGGCCTATTTCAGGAAAACTCGGATGGGCACACAGGCCACGTGTAAGCTAGGGTCTAAGCACTGACATTTTCAATTGTCTCCTGAACTGATGTTGAGAATGCTAATAATCTGTGTTACTCATTCAGACCCCACAAGTTTGGAATTGGTCATTTTAGAATGTAGCGGATTCAATTTCACCAATGGACTAGATGAAAAGAGGAGTTGGCTAAGTGAGTATTATAAAACCCAGCTAGGGTGTGGGCTGGACAAAACAAGTGTAATTTAAGAGAACTATTCCCTTGTATGTTCTTAAACCATCAAGGACTCATGCACCCATGTTGACAGTTAAGGAACATTCTGATTTATTTCTCAGACAAATGTCAGGGTCTTTATTGGCAATAACAATACTTACATGCTATGAGTAAACACACATGAAAGTGAAATTTTCTTTTAAACCACTGTGTAATTCAGTTATCTGTTACACACCATCTCTCCAGCCCCTCCCTCAGCAGGATCTTAATGCACCACTATGACATTTCCACTCGTTCTCATGCTACAGCAGTGAGCGGGGGAGGGGGGGGAAGTAGGGAAGGAAAATGGAATAATGGAACCAGTGTAATATCTCAGTTCAACATCTCTAAAGTTAAATCCCATTCTAGAACAGTAACATATTCTCTCTTGCTTATATTCCAGGCCAGCTTGACACACATATACTGGTTGCTTAATTAGTAAACGTCCTAAATCCCCTTCCAGATTCTTAAGTAGGAGGAGGGGTGCCCAGGCCCTGCCCATGTAAACCAATTAGAAAAGCAGCATAACCTTCTTTGGCACAAGGATTATTGTGGGTGCTACAGGTGCACCCAGCACAAGGAAGCAGATAAGTAGCTTACTGTTGCTGGGAGCAGCCTGCCTCCTCGCTGCTAGCCTTGGAGATGCCTATGGTCTCAGAGGCACCCATGGCCTCAGAGATGCCTGGGTCTCCAGAGAAGCCCACATTCTCAGAAATGCTCATGGACCTAAAGCTGCCTATAATTTCAAATTGTTCATACTGGCAGTCACCACACTGGCATTTTGCTTGATCCTTCTGAGCTTGGAGGGCTCCTTCCCTGGACAAAGCATGCAGATCTCCCATAAAATCAAGAGGATTGGTCAAAGGACTTTCCGGATGCTGAGATAATAAATCCCCAAAGTGACAGCTGGTAAAGAGTTCTTCTGGTGGCTCATCGAGAACTTTCAATTTCTGTTATGGGAGCAAGGAGTGGTTGAAAAGAATTATAAACAGGAGAACAACTAGGAAAATATCACACAGACCTGTAGGGATCCTGCCTACTGTTACTTATATGGTATCAAATGACCTTCTGTCCTCTCCACTTTACCCTTAATCATTTTTCTTCATCATTTGACATAGTGCTTTAAAAGCACAACCATTAAAAGATCCTCAAGGGTCTTATGTCTTTATAAAAGTATTTTTTTCTCATAAATACAATTTTATTACCAGGAGCAAGAGGGCAACAGGGAGGCTCACTAACATTTATTGAATACCTCTATGTGGCGGAAACTTTACATAAAATATTTCCTCTTATACTCATAAGAATCCTACTAATTAGGTATTAGCAGTATTTTACAGATGAGAAAACTGAGGCTCAGAAAATATAAGTTAGTCACCCAAATTCACACATTTAGGAAGTGGTAGAGCTGGGATGTGACTCTATTTATTTTTTAATGCCAAAGCCTATAATCTGTCTATAACCTGTCAACTACTTCATGCTACCTCCAATAGATATTTTCAGTTTCAGGGAAAACACAATGATTCAATGATACTTAACTTTCTGGCAATCATAGATTCTTTTGAAAATCTGAAGAAAATAATGGACCTACCTTCTTCTCAGAAAACTGTATGCAGGCACATATGTGAGCATGAGACAGCAATATACACAGATTTTAGATATAATTTCAGGGCTGTCACAGATGCCCCAAAGGCATCTGTGGACACCTATGGGTTAATGGACTCCAGTTAAGAGCTCCTGCCTTAGAGAACAGGCATATTCATTTTTTCCAGATCCCACAAAATCAGTCAATCGATCAATCTGTCTCTGTCTCTACCTTGCATGTGCACACACATACACAGTGATAACCCCTGGAGGGAAAAACTAAATGGGTAGATAGCTGGGGAAATATTTTAAACATTTCTTTCTTGTATGCTTTTGTACTCTGTATATTCTAACTTTGCCCATTAATTACCTTAAAGAAATTTCCACAGGGTTGCCCTGACCAGTGTGGCTCACTTGGCTAGGTGTTGTCCTATAAAGTGAAAGGTCACTGGTTTGATTCCTGGTAGGGGCACATGCCTGGGTTGCAGGTTCGATCCTGGGTCAAGTGCCTTCAAAAGGCAACTGACTGATGTCTCTCTCTTACATTGGTGTTTCTTTCCCTCTGTTTCTCCCTCTCTCCCTCTCTCTAAAAATTAATAAATAAAATTTTTCAAAAAATAAAAAATAAAGTTTGACAGTTTTTTGGGGGTAATAATATTAGGGAACATTTTTTTCTTCTGTAAATTAAAACATGATGCTTATAATTATGTATATATTTTTTAAAGCCTTACTTAATTTTTTACTTTATAATCAGAGAATAATCTGATTCTATCTAGAATGAATCTAATTCTCTCTCAGGAATCAGGTAGCAATAAGTTAGATGGCTAAGTCTAGAAGTGACCTACCTGCTCCGGAGGCCTTGTTGCTAATAACTAAAGGAGGAGGCAGGAGACCCTAGGAAACTTTTCCTACTTCTCGGTTTTGCCTAGGACTTGGTCTTCCCAGGACTGCTTGCTTCCCTTGTTTCCTATAATTTTAAGGCATCTTTCAATTTTCCTTATCTTTTTGATTTTTATAGTTTATCTAGTGATTTTAGAAAAAGAGGGGGGAGAGAGACAGAGAGAGAGATAGACAGATAGATATCTGTTGTTCCACTTAGTTATGCATTCATTGGTTGATTCTTATATGTGCCCTGACTGGGGATTGAACCTGCAACCTTGGCATATTGAGGACAATGCTCTAATTAACTGAGCTACCTGGCTAGGGCCTCCTCTTCTTGTTTTAAAAATCCTCACCCAAGGAAAAAAAAATCCTCACCCAAGGACATATGTATTGATTTTAATGAGAAAGGAAGTGGGAGAGAGAGGGAGAGAGAGAGACTGACAGAAAGAGAAACATTGATCAGTTGCCTCCTATACATGCCCTGACTGGAGATTGGACCCACAACCTAGGTATGAGCCCTGACCAGGGATCGAACCTGCAATCATTTGGTATACAGGATGACACGCCAACCAACTGAGCCACCCAGCCAGGGCATCTATATTTAAAAAAAAATGGACAAAGTAACTGACTATTGCTTCCCAAGAAAACATTCAAAAGTTTGAGATCTGATGTAATCACAATACATTTATTTTCCAATAAAAGGTATTTGTTTACTTATGGGAGAAGAAAAGCTATGCCTGAAGTGGGTTCACACCCAGTTCCTAAATAGCACACCCTTTCTAAGAGTTCTTTTCTAAGAAGTACTCCTCCCCGTCCTTCAAACACACTGTTAAGGACCATTAGATTCTAGAAGCAGCTCAGCAGTTTTCATATTTTGAAAGAAAATCTTAACTTGTTTAATCTGTAATTAAAAACAAGTGTCTGATTTTGGTTTTGCTGGTATTATAGAGCAAAATCAACACATACAGCACGAGCACTCAATGAACAATTTGCAATCTATGTGGGGAGAAAATGAGAATTTTTATAAGGTTTTCTTAATTTAAAATATAACAATTCCATTGTTCTTACCAGTATATCCAAGATGTTATACTTATTCTCTTGACAGATAACAAACACCAGTATGACTTCCCTGTTGTTCCCTCTTGTTTCTCCTAGTAATTACATCCAAATCAAAAAGGGAACCAATCCACTTGTTTAACTAGCTAAGTGTGATATCTACCACATTCTATGGGAAGTAAGAAAAAGAGTTGTGTCTTGATTCTGTATACCCAGGACACCTGGAGCCAGAAAGTATAACAAGCCAGCCAGGCACCTTCTCACAAGTACCAATTCAACTCCAAGTGGGCTGGGCCTACACAGAATGGGAAAGAGGGGCTCATTTTGAGACTTTTTCCAGAACCATGTCTAGTTTGTGGACACCTACCTGCAGCATTTTCTGCTTCTCAATTTCCAGGAGGCTCTCTATTATACTTTGCTGGGGATGTAGCCCTTTGTCAAAGCGATTATACATCCCACACCAGAACCTTGAATAAACAAAAAGAAAAAAAGTGCATGAGTTTAGCTGGAGGAATAGATTAATTCTTCCCTTATGTCAAAAAAATATTACCCTGGTAGGTGGGCAGATCTCAAAAATAAGGTAATTTTAATAACATTAAAAAAGACTGGACATGCTCATAACTGAAGAGTAAAGTTCAAAGCAGAAAGAACTCTGTGGAAAGAGACACTTTGGATGTGAGCAAATTTGAGCTTCTTTTTAAAAACTAAGTGGAACCTAAAAAAACATTTTACTTATGTTATTTTTAGAGAGGGGAAAGGAGGGAGAAAGAGAGAAACATCAATGTGTGGTTGCCTCTTGTGCACCACCTACTGGGGACCTGGCCTGAAACCCAGGCTTGTGCCCTGACTGGGAATAGAACTGGTGACCCTTTGGTTTGCAGGCAGGCCTTCAATCCACTGAGCCACATCAGCTAGGGCAGGTGAAACTTTTTAGTCTGAAAAAATATAGATTCACATGCAGTTTTAATAGTTAATAGGGAATGATATGAGTAAGATGACAAATTTGGAAGCTCCAGGTCCTAGTTCTCTACATGGAAACAATAAGTAAATAGATGGACCAAAGCAACTTTGTGAGAACTCTAGAAAAAATGTAAGAAGCTAGAGCAATCAAGTGAATGCCTAACCAAAGCAAACTGTATCCAGAATTTTATTTTACTTTTTAAAGATCTTATCTATTTATTTTTAGAGAGAGGAGCAGGGAGGGAGAGAGGGAGAGAAACATCAGTGTGTGGTTGCCTCTCATGTGTCCCCACCCACCAGGGACCCAGTCTGCAACCCAGGCATGTGCCCTGACTGGGAATCGAACCAGTGACCCTTTGGTCCATAGGCACTCAATCCACTGAGCCACACCAGCCAGTGCCGTACTCAGAATTTTAGAAAAATTCATAGTGCTTTTGCTCATCCTTGACTGCCATCTCCTCAGTGAAGCACAGTGTAAATGGGAGGACTGTGCTCAGTTCCCACTTCCTCCATCAGGATGGAAGGAAAAGACTGAAAGTTGCTTGCAATGTTCTTGCTTGTCTATGCTGCCCAAAGAATTCTTGTCTCAACTGCCATGAAGCACTAACTGGAATGGTCAAAGCAGTGGCAGGTGAGAGGTGCAGGGATTCTGCAGACACTAGGTGCCTTGGGGCAAGAGATTATGGACAGAGGAATACAAGAGAACTTCTAAAGCTTATGAGAAGCAGTGGTGAAGCTCTTTGGAAAACTAGTACGTGTAAAAGTATTTGAGTACATGGGGAATGGGAATAAAAGCATATGCACAAGCCCAGGGAAGATACATGTCCAGAAAAGGTTCGAATGGATCCTGAACTTTTGAACTGGGTTGATTAGTATAGGTCTTCCCTTGAATGGAGACAAGTCCTCAAAGACTGGGAGAGGTATCTAACTTTTAATGCCCCAATTTCAAGAAAAGATGATGAATCATACAGAGAAACAGGGACACATAGTCCATTCAAAGGAATGAAATAAATATCCAGAAACCTTAAAAAGTAGCAGGCCTTTGGCTTACTTGACAAAACACTTAAAACTGCTTTAAATATGTTTATTGAACTCAAAGAGGATGAAGACAAATGAGGAAAATGATTTAGAATCAAAATAAGAATATCATTAAAGAAATAAATACATTAAAGAAAGAACCGAACAGGAATTTGGGGGTTAAAAAACAAAAACTCTAAATTAAAATATTCACTAGCTAGGCCCAGTACACATTAATTAGACAGAGGAAAGAACTGGCAAACTTGAAGACAGGTCATTTGAAATTAATGAGTCTGGGGAACCAAAAGAAAAAAGAACGAGGAAAAGTAAACAGAGCCTAAGGGAATCATGGGACAACATGAATTATACCAATACAGGCATAATAGGAGTCTCAGAAGGGGAAGAGAAATGGGAAAGGGTGTAGGGGTTATCTGAAGAAATAATGGCTGAATACTTCCTAAATTTGAGGACAAAAATTAATATAGAGTATAGGAAGCTCAGCAATTTTCAAGTAAGATAAATCCAAATAGATCCATAGCAAAACACATTAAAAATAAAACAGAGTTTCTCAAAGACAAAGAGAGAATCTTGACAGTAGCAAAAGAAAAGTGACTCCTTAAATACAAGAGAGCCATTAATAGATTAACAGTGAGACTTCCAGAAAGATGGCAACATAGGCAGACATGGCTCACCTCTTTGCACAACCACATCAAAAATACAACTAAACTATAGAACAACCATCACTCAGAACTGGCAGAAAGCAAGTTGAATGGAAGTCTGACAACTATGGAAGTAAAGAAACCACATCCATCCAGACTGGTGAGAGGGGTGGAAATGCAAAACTGGCTCACCCCACACCCACATGTACTGGATAAAAATTCATGAGGGATATCTTGGGAGCGAGGAGTCCAAGCCCCATACCAGGCCCCACAGCCCAGGGTTCCAGTGCCAGGAAGGTGAGTCCCCACAACTTCTGTCTGCAAAAATCAGCAGGGATTGAGTCAGTGGAAAAACTTCTGGAGTCCCAAGCAGTTCCTCTTAAAGAACCCACACATGAATTTACTCAGACTCACTCCCTCTGAGCCCTAGCACTGGGGAAGCAGCTTGAAAGGTACCAGTGGCATACAGGGAGGAACTGAACTGAAATGTCTGGCATCAAAGTGAGAGCTAGGGACAACTTTCTCCGTACAGAAAGGTGGGCAGAGGCCATTGTTCCTTTTCTAAACCCTCTCCCCACAGAGCCACAGAGCTGGCAGGTGGGTGCCATATCTGAGGCTCCATCGACCTGGCTAACACTCTTTGCCCCACCCTGAAGATTCCCTGAGGCTCCAGCCCACCCAAATTATGGGCCCATCCAAACTATGGAACAGTTGCTTTTCCATATGAATGACTGGTCTTGGCTCATACTTCACAACTTCCTAAATTCTCTCAAACAAGCTATAGCTGGCCTGAATGAACCCCTAGCCTTCATACATCTTGCTAAGTGGCCCCAGCCCCAGCACTAGCAGCAGCCAGCAGGTTCACAGCCTGACTTCACCTGGGAACCTCCAAGCCCAGCACAAGTAGCAGTCATCTGTAGATTGCTTTGTAACTCAAGCAGGGTGCACTCAGGAAGAACACAGGTGGAACTCCACCAACCTGCCCCTGCATAGCTGATTCTCCATGGTGGGTGGAGGTTGCTGGTCAGTGGTCACAGCCAGTCCTTGCCCCTGACTGGCCTGGGTAAATCCCTCCCATTGATCTACCAACATCAACCAAGGCTCAACTACAAGAGGAAGGTGTAGAGAAAGCACAAAACACTGGTTATAAGGATGCTCAGTGCTCAAGGAACTTAGTGAGGACCTAAACAGCATAAAAAAGGTTCCAGTCAGAAATGAAGGATACAATAATTGAAATATAAAACAATTTACAGGGAAACAACAGTAGAGTGGATGAAGCTAAGAATCAAATCAATGATTTGAAATGTAAGGAAGCAAAAAACAGCCAATTAGAACAACGAAAAGAAAAAAAATCCCCCCAAAATGAGGGTCATGGCTGTTGTGGCTCAGTGGACTGAATGCTGGCCTGCAAACCAAAGGTCACAGGTTTGATTCCCAATCTAGGACACATGCTGGGATTGCAGGCCAGGCCCCCAGTAGGGGGCACGCAAGAAGCAATCGCACACTGATGTTTCTCTTTCTCTCTTTTCCCCTCTCTAAAAATAAAGAAACACAATCTAAATCCCCCCCAAAACTGGAATAGTATTAAGCAGCCTCTGGGACAACTTCAAGAGTTCCAACATTTGCTCTGGCTGGTGTGGCTTAGCAGTTGAGTGCTGGCCTGCAAAGCAAAGGGCTGCTAGTTTGATTCCCAATCTAGGACACATGCCTGGGTTGCGGGCCAGGTCCCCAGTGTGGGGAGCATGAGAGGCAACCACGTATTGATTTTTCTCTCCCTCTCTTTCCCTCTCCCATCCCCTCTCCAAAAAATAAATAAATAAGTATATTTAATTTTTTTTAAAGTTGGAAGAGTTCCAACATTCACATCATAGGGGTACCAGAACAAGAAGAGGAAGAGCAAGAAATTGGAAGTCTATTTGAAAAAATAATGAAAGGAAACTTCCCTATTTTGATGAAGGAAATAGACATTCAAGTTCAGGAAACACAGAGAATCCCAGACAAGATGGATGCAAAGAGGCCCACTCCCAAGACACACCATAATTAAAATGGCAAAGTTTAAAGATAAAGAGAGAATCTTAAAAGCAGCAAGAGAAAAGCCATTAGTTACTTACAGGGAAGTTCCCATAAAACTGTCAGCTGATTTCTCAAAAGAAACTTTGTGGTCTAGAAAGGATTGGCAAGAAATATTCAAAGTCATGAAAAGCAGGGTCCTACAGCCAAGACTGCTCTACCCAGGAAAGCTATCCTTTACAATTGAAGGGCAGATAAAGAGCTCCCCAGACAAGAAAAAACTAAAGGAGTCCATCATCACCAAACCGTTATTATATGAAATGCTAAAGGGACTTATTTAAGAAAATGAAGATCAAAACTATGAACAATAAAATGGCAATAAATACATGCCTATCAACAATTGAATCTAAACAAACAAACTAAGCAAACAAAAAAAACAGAGACAGAATCAAGGATACAGAGAGTGTTTTGATGGTTGCCAGATGGGAGGATTATATGGGAGAATAGGTAAAGAGGTGAGGAAGAGGGTTAAGAAGTATAAATTGGTAGCTACAGAATAGCCGTGGGGATGTAAAGCACAGTATAGGAAATGGAGGAGCCAAAGAACTTATATGCATGACCCATAGACATGAACAAAGTGGGGGAATTGCCTGAGGAAGTTGGGATGCTGGCTGGAGGGGGCCCAAGAAGGAAAAATTAGGACAATTGTAATAGCATAAGTCAATAAATATAATTTTTAAAAGTAAATAAAAAGAAAAGAAAAATAAAGAACATAAAGTATACCCAAGCAGGATTTATTCCTAGAATGCATGAATGATTTAACATATGCAAAAACAATCACTGTAATATACTGCATTAACAATGATTGGGAAAAAAACACATGATAATCAGAAAAAAACATGACAAAATTCAACACCCTTTCATGATAAAAAAAATACTCAATGTATATACTAGAATAGAGGGAGAGTATCTCAATGTAATAAAGGTCGTATGTGAAAGATGAAAGACTGAAAGCATTTATTTTAAGATAAAGAACAAGACAAAGGTGCTTATTCTTGCCACTTTGTTTTATACAGGACTGGCAGTCCTATCCAAAGCAATTAGGCAAGATAAATAAATAAAGGCTTCCAAATTGGAAAGGGATATGTAAAATCATCTTTGTTTGCATATAACATGATCTTATATGTAGAAAACCCAGAGTCCACATACAAAGAAGTTTAAATTCAGCACAATTTCAGTATTCAAAACAATACAAAAATCTACTATGTTTCTGTGCATTAACAATTATCCATCTAAAATGAATTTAAGAAAATGATTCTATTTATAATCCCATTAAAAGGAATAAAATACTTACGAGTAAACTTAACCAAGGAGGCAAAAGACTTGTACACAGAAAACTGTAAAATGTTGCTGAAAGCAATTAAGGTAGATACAAATAAATGGAGAAAGATGTTTATTTTTCATAAATTGAAAGACAATATTTTAAGATGTCAATACTACCCAAATGATTTACAGATATAATGTAATCTCTGTAATATCCCACTGGCAGTTTTTATAGAAATAAAAAATCCCCATGCTAAAATTTATATGGAATCTCAAGCAACCCCAAATAGCTAAAACAATCTCAAACAAGATGAACAAAGTTGGAAGCCTAGCACTTCCTGACTTCAAAACTTATTAGAAAACCACAATAATCAAAACAGTGTATATGCTAACATAAATAGAGACTAACTGACCAATGAAATAGAAATAGGAAGCTTAGAAGTAAACAATCACATATATAGTTAAATAATTCTCGATAAGTATACCAAGATCATTCAGAGGGGTAAGGACAGTCTTTTTAACAAATGGTGCTGAAAAAATAAGATATCCATATGCAAAAGAATGAAGCTGGACACTTACATTATACCATATACAAATATTGAGTCTGAATGCATCAAATACCTAGAAGTAAGAGCTAAAACAGTATAACCAAAACTTTAAAAATTTTTTTTTTAATTTTAAATTTTTTTTTAATTTTTCTTCAGAGGGGAAGGGAAGGAGAGAGGGAGAGAAATATCAATGTACGGTTGCCTCTTGTGAGTCCACTGCTGGGAACTGGCCTGCAACCCAGGCATGTGCCCTGACTGGGAATCGAACCATGATCCTTTGTTTTGCAGGCCCATGCTCAATCCACTGACCTACACCAGCCAGGGCTAACCAAAACTTTTTTGAAAGTTCAAAATCTAATTAAAAACTTATAACAACCAGGAGAATGTGTAATGCAAACTAAAGCTGATGCATTTTGAAAAGAATGTGTTACAACATTTTGACTTACCCGCCTGCTGGCTTTCACCCCCTAACCCAGTTGTGGCTTTGGGAATGGCAGTTTACATTAACAACGTGGCTTTCTGGTGCCAGAGGGGACAATACAGACCTTTTTATCAAAATATTGTGGTTGTGTATTTTGACTTCTCTAGTATCCCCCAATACATGGGCTCAGGAGCTTGTTTTGCCCTACTCAGAAGTTTATCAGGATTGGGGTGGCCTTCCAGACAAGATCAAAAGAATTTAAGGCAAATGTACTAAACAAAGTCAGCTGAGGCAAGGGATAATAGATGAGGCAAGCAGCAGACATACTGAAAAGTCTTGGAAGAAAGAGGTTTGGGAAGACAATACCTGTACATGGGATAATAAGGGCACTGAAATACTCCTGTATATAACAAGGTATGTAGAAGGCCAGGTATATGCCTAGGGCTAGACACATGCTCAGAAAAGACTGAAAAAGATTCTAAGCTTTCACCTGTTGCTGACTTTTAGGCTCTACACCGCAGGAAGTGCAGCCTAAGGGAGAGTTATAAATGGCCTGGCTAAGGATTGAAGGTGCACACCAACACAGAGCCAATCTGCAAAGACTAAAAATTACTTTTGTTTTTATGACATTTAAGGATATGTCTGTCAAATCACTAGCTGACCACTTAGCTAATAGAGGGAGAATTCAGTCACCACACGTGTCAAAGAATACAGTCTTGACAAAAAGAGTTTTGAAAAGTCACTAATCAAATAACTATTGTACAACCCATGACAGATAGCAACAAACCATACAGGGAGGGGTCTGATTTCCAGAATATCACATTATAATATTCCAACAGTCCAGTTTTCAACAGAAAAAAATAAGAGGCATGGAGGAAAACAAGAAAACATGACCCACTCACAGGAAAAAAAATTAACAGAAACTGTTCATGAGTAAGCCCAGACAATAGTCTTATCAGGCAAATACTTTAAACCAATTGTCTTAAATATGCTCATAGAACTAAAGAAAACCAGGAAAACAAAATTTCACCAAGTGACAAGTATCAATAAAGAGAGAAATTATTAAAAGAACCCAAATAGAAATTGTGGAGATAAGAAGTACAATAAGTGAAATAAAAAAGTTAACTAGAGGGATTCAATGACCAATTTGAGCAGGCAGAAGAATGAATTAACTAGAAGAGAGGTCTATTCAGATTGCCCACCCTAAGGGGTAAAAAGGAAAAACAATGATGAAAACTGAACAGTCTGAGGGCCCTGTGGGAAACTATCCAGTGCACCAACACACACATAATGGTAGCCCCAGAAGGATAGAAGAGATAGAAAGGGGTGGAAAGAATATTCAAAGATATAATAGTCTTTGAATATTTGATGAAAGATATACACCTAAACACCTAAAAACCTTAAGAAACTCCAAGTAGGATGAATCAAACATCAAATGACAGGATCTTGAAAGCAACAAAAGAGAACCTACCCACCACACACAAGGGATCCTCAATAAGATTAACAGCTGATTTCTCATTGGAAATCACCATAGCTAGAAGGCAGTGGGATCACATATTTAAAGGGTTAAAAGAAAAAGCAACCTGTCAACCAAGAATTATGTCTGGCAGAACTATCCTTCAAAAATGAAGGAGAAATTAAGATATTGCCAAATAAACAGGGACCAAAGGAGCTAATCATTAGTACACATGCTCTACAAGAAAAAAACAAAAAAAGTGATCTTTAGGCTGAAATTAAAAGACACTATACAGTAATTGTAAGCCATACAAAGAAATAAAGAATACCAATAGAGATGACTAATTAGATAAATACACAAGCTAGCAATATTACATTTTTGATTTGTAATTCCTCTTTAAAAATTTTCAAAACAGTAATTAATGGTATATGTTAATGGGCACACAATATATAAGATGTAATTTGTGAAAACAATAATATAAAGATGGGAATGGAGCTGTATGGGAATATAAGATTTTGCATACAATTGAAGCAAAGTTGGTATTAATAGAAACTAGATAGTTATGAATGTAAGATATTAATTGTAATTACCAGGATGACAAATAATAACTAATAAATATACAGAAAAAGAAAGAGAAGGGAATTAAAATGATACACTTAAATATTAACTTAATACATTTTCCAACAGTAATGGAAAAATTAAGGAACAGAAAAGATATGATGCATGCCCTGGCTGGTGTGGCTCAGCTGGTTGGGTACTGTCCCACAAAGCAAAAGGTCGCTGGTTCGATTCCTGGTCAGCACACATGCCTGGGTTGCATTCCGTCCCAGGTCAGGGTGCATGCAAGAAGTCAGGACGCATGTGTGGGGCTACCAATTGATATTTCTCCTTCACATCAATGTTTCTCTCCCTTTCTCCCTCCCTCCCCCCTCTAAAAACAAACAAACAAACTCTTTTTAAAAAAGATATGAAATACATAGAAAATAAGAAAGTGGCAGAAGTTGTTTCTTATCAGGAATTATTTTAAATATAAATAGACTAAATTGTCCAATTGAAAGGCAAAGTTTGCAAAATGGGTTAACAAAAACATAATCTAAGACATGAGCTAACTCCATGCTATCTTCAAGAAACTCACTTGAGATTCAAAGTGAAAAAGGTCAATGGACAGAAAAAGATATTCCATGTAACAGTAACCAAAAGAGAACTGGTGTGGCTATGTTAATGAAGATAAAGTAGACTTCAAGTCAAATTGTTACAAGAGACAAATAAAGATATTACACATTCATAAAAGGGTCAATGCATCAAGAATATATAATTATAAACACATATGCACCTAATAATAAGTCTCAAAATATATATGAAACAAAAATTGATGGAATCAAAGGGAGAAATAGTTGATGGAACTGAAGGGAAAATATACAGTTTTACAGTAATAGCTGGAGACTTCAATATTCCACTTTCCATAATGAACAGAAAGAAAGATGTGGAAGATCAGTATAAGAAAATAGAGGACTTGAACAACAATATATATATCAATTTGAACAACAGACATAATAAAACAGTATATCTAACAACAAAAAAATACATATTCTTCTCAAATAATACACATCATTTAAAAAATAGGTTTTATTTATATTCTCCAGGATATAACTTATATTAGGTCTTAAAACAAAACTTAATGAATTTAAAAAGATTGAAATCATGCAAAGTATGTTCTCTGACAACAGTAGAATAAGATTAGAAATCAATTACAATTACAAAAGGAAAGTAGGAGAACTCACAAATATGTGGAAATTAAGTAACACACTCTTAAATAACCAATTGATTAAGAAACCATAGTAGGAATCTTAAAAAAAAACACTGAGAAGGTCTAATGAGGGCAATTTGGCAATTAAAAGCATCCATATTGGAAAGGGCTAAGTAAAACAATATCTATTCAGAAATTACAAAATCTTATCTATACAATATCCTAAGGAATACACAAAATAAACTATTAGAGATACTAAACATACTCAGCTCTGTCTTATACTCCATTCAGTTGTGGTCAGTGAACACAACAGCCTGTATTTACACTCTTTTGTGGAAAAGTATAGGAAACAATACCAACCCTTTCTATTTCTCTGTTTTTCCTTCTCTATGTTGGGGGAAAGGATGGGAAAGAAGAGCAAGATACAAGGAAAGACTAAGGATTGAAGCAACATCCTGACTGGTTGTATTACTACAAATGAGCTATTATTTCTTGTTTATTTCCCTACACGAGTAACAGTAAAACCCTGAAAACCAAAAGGAGGGTGACTTTGTTTTCAGGGGCAGGAGGGGATGGGTGATGTGGGGACCAGACTTGTGGAGATGATGGCAGCTACCCAAGGAGAGTCAAAGAAGTTGAGGCCCTGAGGCCCATTGTTAAAAAGGAAGGGACAGCTTAGGAACTTACTGAATGTTGCAGGGCATAGTACTAGGATCGAGCACCCCATACTTATTTAAGCCTTTGTAGAGAGGGTTCTTGAAGTCTGGTTTCTTCTGAGCCAAGAAAGGCCACACACAGTGGGTTTTCTCATAGACTCTGTAAAAAAAAACAAACAAACAAAAAAAAAAAACAAAAAAACAACCCTCAAAATAAAAGCAGCAAGTCTGTAAACTCAATAGTCCTGTTGAACAAGATAATCAGCCAAATATTACTAATAAGTAACCCAAGTCAAGGGAGAGGGATAGGATATGATAGAAGGAAAATTATAGTAAGGGGCTAATGAGCATTCATTGAATAATGAACTTTCTGGACTTCAATTTACCCATTTTTAAATGAGCAAGAAGTTAGTGTTCCATATTGGAGAGCCTCTGTTGTGGGGTAGCTATGTGATATCAGGAATGACCCTGGCTTTCTTCGGGCCTGTCTTCTCATTCATACAATGTGACCTCTCAGGTCTCTTCTCTTCTAAATCCAGGACTCTATGAACTGGTCACCTTTCCAGTTTTAAAAAATCTGGAATAGTTTTTAAAATTCTAGTAAGTTAACAGGTAGCTGAGAGGGTGAATTTCTGGTTCTTCTATATTTTATTTCATTTCAAGCCAGCATCTCTTCCTCTTAGAAGGTTTACAAAATGGTGAAAGACAGTTGGTAATTTATATTAGCAAATATTTGTAAGTTATCCTAGGCGAGCACCTAAAGACTGTGATATTTATATTGTAAGACAGAACTCTTATACCTTAGTTGAGACCATGGGACCTTGCTTCTCAAGCAAGGAAGCTCCTTAGTTAACACCTGAGAAATCATCGGATCCACTGGTCGCCCATGAGAGCTGCCACAGGACGATGCATGCAAAGGTCATTTGCACATATCTTAAGGAAGAGAGCAAAGAGGAGTGGTAGGACCTAAAATTGTAGTCTTGTAACTTCTGCAGACCATTCCAGGAAGGCCAAAGGCCCTGTATATCTTTCTTTCTCATTTGTTGTTGGGTAAAAACAGAAAAAAAAAATCTTGCAGAGGTAAGGTACCTAATATTTATTACTTACTATGTGTCAAATACTGTTTCAGACTGTATATAAAATCCCTCATTAATTTTTTGTGATGTTTTATCTCTAAATTAGTAATGAGAAAATGGGACCAAAAATTAATTTGTTAAAGCGAACATATCTAGAGGGTAACGGAGCCAAAATTTGAACCCAGGTCTCTCTGATTCTAGAGCCTGTGCTTTTCCTTTTATGAATGAATAATATTTCTGTCTGTTTGAAGTAATCACTATATTAATATGTGTGAAAATGTTCAACTTCTGTACTTTTACATAGCAATTCACATTCGTGTGGGGAATGGGTCTAGGATATATTAGCTTCATTTTAAGAGGGTGGAAAAAAGAATATGGAATAGATCTTGATTTTTAATGTCTAGACAGAACTAATGTGTCTAAAAGCATCTGGGGAGAGGGTTTAAGAAAGGTATGGTTGCAGAAGAATATCTTGGCACAATGGCTTTTCTATTTAGGACAAAATCCTAAAAAAACTGAATTTTAATGTGAAATATCCTGATATTTAAATGCTGACAACTAATTCACAGTTTAAAAAATACTCTACACTAAACAAGACATGTCTATTGAGCTAGAATTGGCTAATGAGCTGCCATTACGTGATCTCTGATACAAGCGATTTCTCTGAAAGGTAGGTATTATCTCTAACAGAGGAGGAATCTGAGGTCCTGAGGAATCCCCATGCAAACACTGAGTGCTTTATGCTTCAAAAGTTCTTTTTATCATGCTATCTCCCCTTTCCTGACCTTCTGTCTCAAATTTAGGGTGTTGGCATATTCCTTTTGTACTCACCCCGTCTCCCTATTCAGTGTTTTCTCACAAACTGAATTTACCTCATATCTTCCCGATCCTTCTGGCAGTTTCCAAGGAAGTTCCCAAACTGGCAGGAAAAAACATGGTCATGGATCTCCAGCAGGAAGATTTCATTAAACTCAAAGGCACAAGGAAATTGTTCCATCAATTGCCAGATACAGTCTAGGAACTGGGTGAAGACAGGGGATACTTCTTTAGAGTCCCCATGCAGATGGCCACACCTGACAGATGCAAATAAAGGTAAAAAAGACAGTGGTTAACATCAGGTATTACACTACTGGAATAGACTATAATGAGGGCACCTTTTGTCTCTGTTGGCATTGGGAAAGAAACATCTCAGGCCAAATGTCATGCAGAATCTCAAAGCTTGTTAAACCCAACAGACCTCTTAACTACTGGCATTCCTTCACTGTCAATCGACTATACGCCCTTTGGTCATCTATTCAATTTCCTCTTACACTATCTTTAAAACCAAACTTTTCTGCAATGATAGAAATGTCCCATATCTGTGTTGTCCAACATGGTAGTCACTAACTCATTAAGCACTTGAAATGTGGCTGGTGTGATTGAGGAACATAATTTTTAAAAGATTTTATTTATTTATTTTTAGAGAGACAGGAAGGAAGGGAGAAAGAGAGGGAGAGAAACATCAATGTGTGGTTGCCTCTTGTACACCCCCTACTTGGGGATCTGGCCCGCAACCCAGGCATGTGCCCTGACTGGGAATCGAAGCAGTGGCTCTTGGGTTC
Organism: Carollia perspicillata; assembly: GCA_004027735.1. Classification (NCBI taxonomy): domain Eukaryota; kingdom Metazoa; phylum Chordata; class Mammalia; order Chiroptera; family Phyllostomidae; genus Carollia; species Carollia perspicillata. The sequence continues at coordinate 24,539 of PVKM010003136.1, forward strand.
ATAGGCCCATGCTCAATCCACTGGGCTATGCCAGCCATGGCAGGAACTGAATTTTTATTGTAGTATTTAATTTTAATTAATTAATTTAAAGAACCACATTTAACTCTATGTGAGCAAGGACCATGACTCTCTTATTTATAGTACAGTTCTTGGCACAAAATAGGTATTTAATAAACACTTATTATATGAATCAACAAACCCCACCCCAGAACTGTTTAATGTTTCCTCTCCCATGATACCCTCTTTACCAACTCTACTATCCACTAAAAACAAACATGGCGTCCTCATACTCTACACTGTATATTCCACCTTCTTATTTAACTTAAATATGCCTCGCCAAGGACACCATCTCTTCCTGGGGCCCAAATCAAATGGAGAATGCTCATCATTCCCCTCTCAAAAAGCATAATCCTGAAACAGGGCAGAGGTGGAATCAACTTTCTTCTTGCTTCTACCACTGCTTTCTACTATTGTTTTCACTCTCTAAAAAACACTTCCATTATGGGTCATGCTGTTGAGTTTACACTACCTTCCCCTTCTTCACTATTGTCTTATACCAATCTCTGGGTCACTCCTCCCATGTTTTCTGAAGAATCTGACTCCTGTCTTAAATTTTATCTTTGGGGTCCATGCAGATGACCTACACTGACTTAGCAGGTTTCTTAACTAACTCAAATCTAATTACCTTTACCAAAGTCTTCATCTCCCCCACAATCAACCTTCTATATCCATGGCTACAGGCTGGTTCTTGAAGTTATCTAGAGGTTCATACTCCACCTTGCAATTTTAATCTCAATGTCCTACTCTGACCACTACATATAGTATATTTCCAAAGGCTTCTCATGTTACCTCCTCCAGTCCTCATCTCTGGACCTCTCACCCTGCCAGATTCTTGCTGGCTTCCCTGTCTTCCTTATCTGGCTTATGCTCTATGGTCTGCTCCATCAACTATTCTCTCCCCATTTTCTTCAACTTTCTGGTCTTTCTTGATATTATTCTCATTTAAAATGAAACTATAGATGAACCTAAGAAACTATGTCCTCTGCTCCCAAACTCTGACTGATGAATGCTGCTTGAGAATATTATAAAACCATGCAAACTGATGCCATTTAAAATAAAGTCTCCATACTCAGCTACAATGTAATTGCTCCCCAATAATCTTTATGTACATTCTCTTTTTTTAAGGGAAGGAGAAAGACTGGGAGAGAAACATCAATGTGTGGTTGCCTCTCATGTGTTCCCCACTGGGGACCTGGCCTGCAACCCAGGCATGTGCCCTGACTGGGAATCAAACCAGCGACCCTCTGCTTCATAGGCCCATGATCAATTCACCAAGCTACACCAGCTAGGGCTTTATGTACATTCTTAACACTGTTTTCCCATCAACCTTACAGCTTTTGAAAATTTTAAGTTACCTTATCAAACCTCTAACCTATTTCACACCTTGTGTCTACAGACACCAGTGGTGTCTACTGGTGTCTACTGAAAAAAATCAAGACCATCAAGAAAAAATATCTAACCTCTATCTCCGACACTCACACAATCACTTCCTTCACTGCCTGTCCTTCCAACCAGTCTCCATAGAAGAGGTGTTCTTAGTTATAGCTTTAACTAATCTTTTCTTTTTTTTTAATCCTCACCAAAGGACATGTTTATTGATTTTAGAGAGAGAAGGGAAAGGAAGGAGAAAGGGAGAGAAACATCTATGTGAGAGAGAAACATCAACTGAATGCCTTTCATACATACCCTGACTAGGGGCCAAACCCGCAACCTAGGCATGTGCCCTGACCAAAAATCGAACCCACAATCCTTTGGTTGTGAGATAATGCCCAACCAACAGAGCCACACTGGCCAGGCCTCACTAATCTTTTCATTTGAAGGGAAGTGTTCACTCCCTGTTGTCTCTTTAGGAATATTGTACAAAACACCCACTGTCTCTTTGAAATCCTCAACTTTATATCCTTGAATGTTCTAAAATGCTACCAATTTTAGGAAGCCTTCTTTGCCCCAGAATGGGTTAGGTTCCTTTGTTTATGTTTTGTCATAGTGTTTATCAAACTATAATGTCATCACACTGATTTTCTTTTGTGTAAAAGAAGAGACAGAGACCATATTTGATTCAACATAGTCTCCTCAAAACCTGGCATATTTCCTGGCCCAGTGTTTGCTGATGAAGGAAGAGCAAATGGATAGATTTAAATGACTAGGAATGGTAATCAAATGAATTATTTTTAAAAATTATTTTTTTAATTATTTTATTGTTGTTCAAGTACAGTTGTCTACACCACTCTCCCTTGCACCCCAGCTATCCCTCCCTCCCTCCCTTGCTTCCACCCCCCTTGGTTTTGTCCATGTGCCCTTTATAGTTTTTCCTGAAAACTCTTCCCCTGGTAATCAAATGAAATTAAATGGATACATACCAATGGAGAAGAATGCGACCTGAATTTTAACTTCCTTGGGGGTATAACATTTTATGTGCCTTTGAAACCAGCTCAGTATCTAATACAGCATACAGCATGTTGTTAGGTTATTGGTAAATATTTGTTGATTGTTCTGATAACATAGGTAAATCTTCAGTGAAGCTATCTTCCTTATAGCAGACACTAGACACATGTAAACCCTTACACCACTTCTTACTAGAGAATGGAAATCTGCACATTTCTTTGTTCTATAAATGTTAAAAGGTGCATTGTCTTACACATTATTCCCTCTGCCTGGATGTCCTTCTCAGCTCACTGTTCTGTCTAGCAAACTCCTATTCTTCCCCCAAAATTCATCTTCAAATGCTGCCTATTCCTGGATGCCTATCCTGACTTCTTCAGGCAGAGTTAAGCACTTTTTCCCTCTGTGGTCTGTGATGCCTTGTTCTTCCCTAATATATTTAAGAATTTGATAAAATTATTTGTATACTTTTAAGGAAGAGATAATATTCTAGTCACCTTTGTAGCCCTAGTCCCCTAGCACAGTGCCTGAAATACTTCTTAATGAAAAGATATTTCCGTCATGTTCAACTTACTGCTCCTTCATACAAGAACATATTGGGTTTTTTTAGAAATTTATTTTAATTGTTGTTCAAGTACAGTTTTCTTTTACTCCCATCCTAGCCCACCCCCACCTTACCCTAATAACCTCTTCTTAGCCTCCTCCTTTAAAAGGAGGATCTTGCCCTGGCTGGTGTAGCTCAGTGGATTGAGCATGGGCCTGTGAAGCAAAGGGTTGCCGGTTCGATTCCCAGTCAGGGCACATGCCTGGGCTGCAGGCCAGGTCCCTGGTAGGGGACACATGAGGGGCAACCACACATTGATGTTTCTCTCCCACTCTTTCTCCTTCCCTTCCCCTCTCTCTAAAAATAAATAAAATATTTAAAAAATAAAAAAATAAAATGAGGATCTTTTTACCTTTGGGAGAACTTGTGGCCCATGGATATCCATTCCTTCTCAATCAGGATCTTCATTGTTATACAAAAAAAAAAAGTTTGCATTAGGAAAAATCATAAAATGAATTAACCATATATATAAAAATATCCAAACACTTTGCTGAAATGGACTTTGTACAAGTTTCGGTTGAACTGATAATAAAAAAAGTTAATTTCCCAAATGATTACTAAGTAAGCAACTTGTATTTCCATTAAGGGCCTATACAGGCTTCCTTCAAATTTCAAATGCTCTCAGGAGAAATTATTCTGGATATGTATCCAGTGTCATACTTCTTTTGGCCTTTATATGATGTGTGGCAAGCCATTGAGACATAACTAAATGCATCAACATAACCTTAAATTCAATATATGAAAAAACAGGACTCCAAAGTCAGTACTTGGGTTTGTACCAAGAATAAATCTTGGTACAACCCTATTTTCACCTGTTTTATTTTTTTAAAGCATTTCTAAAAAATGAGGATAAACTCCTTTGTGAGTTCTGTTTCTTAGGTCAACTAAAAAGCTTTGGATTTACTGCCAGAGAACAATCATAAGTGTGATACCACCCAAAGAGCTGACATGTTGAAGATGAAACCATCTGATAGCCTATTGCATAGTCATCCACTTCAGCTTTGCACACTTTTGAGTCTCTCCTACCCCTTATAGCAGTCTATTACTTCAACTTATCTTCTGATAGGTAAAAAACTATGCTCAGTGTGCAATGCAAACTGTATAGACTGTAAATGCCTAATTTAGTAGAAAGAAGCTAAATTGAAAAACGGAACTATTTTTATAGATTTGGAACTCCTTGTAGAAAACAAGTTGGTTGAAAGTTCTTTTTGATTTATCCAGTCTTTCACTCATGCAAAGTAAAATACAATTGTTTGCTCTCTTACCATGAGACCATTGAATGTCCTATAAAATGGATCTAGGAGGATGCTGGCCAAAGAGCAGACTTGTGCTGTGCGGTCCCACCCATCAGAACAGTGGACTAAGACACTGGCTTTTTCAACCTTTACAGCCTGTGAAGATAAGAGACAAAAAGTAGCATCAACAACTTTTACATAGTATGCTTGGTGAATAAATAGGATTGCCAAACACCATCTCTACAGCACAGAAAACCCGGCCTTACTGGACTACATTAATTTCTTATCATAATATTGGCATACTTTATGGAGAATGAAAAAATGGAGTGCCAAAAATAAAAAAAGGAGAACTTACCTAACAGGAAAGGAAAATGACAACCAATACATGATTCAGCATTAAAAAAAATAAGGGAGTTCTAAATTCACAAAACTTCTGAAGACAAGAATCAACTATCAGAGAGAGGAGTGGGCAAGAGGAAGAATTCATGCTCCCAAAATACAGAACGGTTCTGCATTCCAGTCCTAGATCTGACAATAATTTCCTCTGGAGTCTTCAGACATTTAGTCTTACTAACAAATTCTTCCAACTTAAGATGGAGAGGTTTACCTGTCTTAGGTCAGTTTCTGTACAATCAGAATGGTTTAAAGATCTGGGTAGTGAGCCAACTTGGGCAATTTTGGCAATGATGGATATTGAGCATTCATTTTTTCATTCTAATAGTTAATTATGTATCTCTCTGTGCCAGTTACATGCTAGATATTAGAGATACAAAGATGAGACTCAGTTCTATCTTCAAGGAGCTCACAAGCTAGGAAGACTGAAGATAAATATCTCACAAATAAATACAATACAGTGAAAAAAACTACTGCTTTCTAGTAGTAGGAGCCAGGGAAGCTTGAGCCTTGAAGAAAGAGTAAGATTTCCTCAAGGGAGAAAAGAGAAGAAAATTAATGTATTCACTCATTCATTCATCCACCCACCTTGCCAACAATTACTGAGTGACTGACTATTCAGGAAACATTACAGTGTGTAGTGGGGATACAAAGGAGACAAACACTTACATGAAGGAGTACAAACCAATGATAACTAAAATAATAAAAGCCCACACAGGTAAAACAAAGGCACAAAATAACCAAAGAACAGGAGGCAGTTTATATGGGCTTCTCAGATGAGTAGGCATTTGTCAGATTGATGAGGAAAGGACATTCCAGGCAGGGGGCACAACATGACAGCATGTAGAAAGGCAAGGAGGTATGACATAGGTGAGGAACTCAGAAGTACCTTGATTGAAGCTAGGCTTGGAATGAGGGAAAGAGAGAAAGGCCTGCCCAGAAGGACAAGAGCTAGCCTGACAAATATGCATTTCATCTGGTGACAAGAGAGAGCCACTGAGGTGTTAAATGCAGGAGTGCCATGATAAGAGGTGCTCACTGTGGTGGCAGTAAGGAGAATTGATTGGGTGGACATGAGTTTGGATTTAGGAAGACCAGTTACAGAGCCACTAAAATTGTGAAAGGCAAAGAAGGCCTGAACTAAGGTAGTAGTATTGGGGCTGAAAAGGAAAAGATGGATGGTAAGAATGAAAATGGATATGGGACACAGGAGAAGAGTCAAGGATGATTCTGAAATGTATAAATAGTGAACACAGAAGAAGAGACAAGTTTTACTTGCTGTGAGAGTAAGAAAGAAGATATCAGTTTGGGGACTTCCGGCCAACATGGAGGCATAGGTAGATACCCTGTGCCTCCTTGCGAAACCAAAAGAAGGATAACAACAAATTTAAAAGCAAAAAACAACCAGAACTGCCAGAAAATCGAACTGTATGGAGTCCGACAACCAAGGCGTTAAAGAAGAAACCTTCATCCAGACCAGTAGGAGAGGTGGAGGCAGGCGTGGCTGGAGGATTGGGCAAGGTGGCAGCTGGCAGAGTGGGTGGTCCCACATTCGCATGAGGATAAACTGGGAGGGACAACCAGGGCACAAGACAGACTGCACAACCCAAGGTTCCAGAGCAGGGAAATAAAGCCTCAAAACCTCTGACTGAAAAAAACCTGTGGGTGTTGAGGCGGCAGCGGGAGAAACTCCCAGCCTCACAGGCGAGTTCATTAAAGGGACCCACAGGATCCTAGAATGCACACAAGCCCACTCACCTGGGAATCTGCACCAGAAGGGCCCAATTTGCTTGTGGGTAGCAGAGGAAGTGACTGAAAGCCTGTAGAGAACGGAGCAGGCAGCAAGGTTCCCTCCCGGACCCCTCCCCCACATACAGCACCACAACACAGCAATGTGGTCTGCCCGGCCCTGGTGAATACCTAAGGCTCCACCCCTTACTATGTAACAGGCACACTGAGACAAAAAAAAAAATGGCCAAAATGAAAAAACAGATCAAAGCTCCAAAAAAAAAAAAAAATACAACTAAGCAACAAAGAGAGCCAACCTATCAGATGCACAGTTCAAAACCCTGGTAATCAGGATGCTCACAGAAATGGTTGAGTAATGGTCACAAAACAGAGGAAAAAGTGAACGCTGTGAAAACTGAAATAAAGGAAAATGTACAGAGAACCAACACTGACAGGAAGGAAACTGGGACTCAAATCAACAATGTGGACCAGAAGGAAGAAGGAAACATTCAACAGGAACAGAATGAAGAAACAAGAATTCAAAAAGATGAGGAGAGGTTTAGGAATCTCCAGGACAACTTTAAATGTTCCAACACCCAAATCATAAGGGTGCCAGAAAGAGAAGAGGAATAGCAAGAAATGGAAAACTTATTTTGAAAAAACATAATGAAGGAGAACTTCCCCAATCTGGCAAAGGAAATAGACTTCAGGAAGTCCAGCAAGCTCAGAGAGTCCCAAAGAAGTTGGACCCAAGGAGAAACACACCAAGGCACATCACAGTTACATTACCCAAGATGAAAGATAAGGAATCTTAAAAGCAGCAAGAGATAAGGGGACGGTTACCTACAAAGGAGTTCCCATGAGACTGTCAGCTGATTTCTCCAAAGAAACCTTACAGGCAAGAAGGGACTGGAAAGAAGTATTCAAAGGCATGAAAGGCAAGGACCTACATCCAAGATTACTCTATACAGCAATGCTATCATTTAGAATGGAACGGCAGATAAAGTGCTTCTCAGATAAGGTCAAGTTAGAGTCCATCATCACTAAGCCCTTATTATATGAAATGTTAAAAGGATTTATTTAAGAAAAAGAAGGTAAAAAATATGAACATTAAAATGACAACAAACTCAGAACTATCAACAACCAAACCTAAAAGCAAAAACAAACTAAGCAAACAACTAGAACAGGAACAGGATCACAGAAATGGAGGTCACATGGAGGGTTATCAGTGGGGAGGTGGGGAATGGGAGAAAAGGTACAGGGAATAAGAAACATAAGTGGTAGGTACAAAATAGACAGGGGGAGGTTAAGAATGGTATAGGAAATGTAGAAGGCAAAGAACTTATATGTATGACCCATGGACATGAACTAAGGGGGCCAGGAATGTGGGTGGGAGTGGGTGTACAGGGCAGAGAGGAATAAAGGGGGAGAAATGGGACAACTGTAACAGCATAACCAATAAAATATATTTAAAAAAACAAAAAAAGAAAATTTCAGTTTGGGCCATGGTGAGTCTGAAGTAGTTAAGGGACATCCAATGGTGAGCCCAGTGGATAATTGGATATGTGTGTCTAAAGTCCAAGAGGGGGCTGGAAACTCTAAAGTTCAGAGTGCAGATCTATCCACTCACTATGTAAATAGAAATGGTAGTAGAAACTGTGGACATGGCTGCTACTGTCCAGGCAGAGATCAAGTGAAAAAAAAAGGAAAGACCTCCAGGTCTGGAAAAGCAGTGACTTTTAAAGGGAAAGTAGAGGAAGGGAGATATTACAAGAGTCAGCCTGTGAAAAAGCAGACTGAAAGGTAGGGAAAAAAAACATGAGAAAGTAGTTGGATTAAAACCAGAACTACAAAAATAGTTCAAAGAGAAAGGGATTAACAGTGCCAGATGTAGCAAACAGGTGAAAATACAACAAAGATCAGTCCTGGCTAGTGTGGCTCAGTGGATGGAGTGCTGGCCTGCAAACCAAAGAGTCGCTGGTCTGATTCCCAGTCAGGGCGCATGCCTGGGTTGCAGGCCAGGTCCCCAGTAGCGGGGCATGGGAGAGGCAACCACACATTGATGTTTCTCTCCCTTTATTGTCCCTCCCTCCCCCTCTCTCTAAAAATAAATAAAATCTTTAAAAAATTAAAAAAAATAAATGTGACAAATAATAAAAAAGTAAACAAGTTCTATAGTTACTACTGTAAGCAAGGGATGAGGAATGTCTTAACTAGGAAAATAGCAGTCGAGGCTGGGAAGAATGAATAGATTCAAGAAACACTTGTGAGGTAGCAGTGATAGGAAGCAGGCAATTGCCAGATGGAGGGCAAGAGAGAGAATTCAAGGCTGACTGAGTTTTCAAGCTTGTGATAAGGGATACGTGGTGCTGGAGATGGGGAGCACAATATAACCATGCAATCCCAAGCCTATCTTTTTCACCCACTCAAGGCCATCAAGGTACATGTATAAAGGACCCATGGACAAAGCCAAAGGGAGGAAGGATTGAGGGTGGGAAGTGGGGGTGGGTGGGGTGGGGCAAAGACATGGCGAGAAAATGGAGACAACTGTACTTGAACAACAATAAAAAAATGAATAACAAACATTCAACCAATATTTATAAGGTTGTACTGTCTACCAAATTGATCCCTCTTTCCTATCCTCACTCTATTTGGCCTAATGAAGTCAGCTTCAGAAAGGGAATGCAGATGTATGGGTATAGGGCATGTGAAAAAGTAACAGTATGAAGAACGGGTAGAACAGTGGGCTTCAAATAATGAAGTGGGTCTCATAGTAAACATTAGTAGCATATTATAATAAAAAGTGTAGACAACAGGATTAGGAAGTAAAAAGCATTAGGGCTAGATATTTAAGGCAATTAATGACATATACTTTTCAAACATTTTTAAGCCAGAGGCTATATATCTCATTAGTTTCAACTGAGAAAATGAGAGCAGAGTGGTGAAAAGTCATTCTCTCCTTTTACTTCTACAAATAACATGTGGCGGGGCGGGGGGTGGTATGGCCAAGAGGGAGAGTTCTCATGTAAGAATACATATAGACAAAACTTCAAAATGAGAAAATGTACACTCCCATTTTCTTTTTCTTCTTCTTTCACATCACTTAACCAGTGATATAGAGGCTAGGGTTCTAGAGGTCAGAAAATAAATGTCAGCATGAATGAGTGATGAAGGCTGCCCGGACCCCATTTGGAGGCAGACCTACAGAAAGAAGTCATAAAAGGTCTGCTTTATACTCAAAGGCCTGAAAACCATAGATACACAAGCTCTCCATTTATTTTACACCCACTCTTATTTATACTTGATACCTTAAAATCAACACCAAAATACAACAAAGAATATCTGAGCTGGAAGGACCAACAGACATCATCTAGGAGTTTTTAACCTGAGGTCAGGGGTCTGTGAAGCCTCTGAAATTAAGGCCCACTTTCTGTATGTGTAGCCATATGTATATTTTTCCAAAAGGAGAGGGTCAATACTATTCCCAAATAGTTCTCTGGACCCCACAAACTTTCTATTATTAGATTCTAGCCCAACCACTTTGTTCCACAGATGAAGAAACTGATGCTCAGAAAAGGGATAAAATTTGCCAAGGGCACATAGTGAATTAGTAGCCGAGGTGAATCTAGAAACTAAGATTTTTTTTTCAGTATTTTTTCCACCATGATACACTGCTACCTCAAGAGATCCCATAATTAAAGTCAGTGCAAGTTCTTAAAAGTCCCAATTATTACCTTTGCAATGAAAATTCCAGCATCCATAATAGCTTTAATGTGTGTCAACCACCCTGAGCTGTCCAGGCCGCTAAGAAATTCAGTCACTGTTGGAGTTTTCGATTCACAAACTAAGGTAGAAAGGGAAGCAGATATTGAAATGCACAATAACCTCAGTTGAAACCAAGAAAGAGGAAAAAGTGGATCATAATTTTGTAAACAAGAAAGCTGAGGCACAGAAAGGTTAAATAATTAGATAGAAACCACACAGTGAGTCAGGGACAGGATTACGGTTTAGAACCTACCATATCTTCCACCACTGGTCTCTCCTTTCTTGAGTTGTAGAACCTGCCCCAAGCCCACAGAAATCTCTTAAGAGCCAGAAGAATGAGTCAGTAACCACAGGAAAACACTCACATGTCCTCTGATTAGAAAACACATTTGCCCTGGCTGGTGTGGCTCAGTGGACTGAGTGCCAGCCTGTGAATTGAAAGGTTGCTGGTTTGATTCCCAGACAGGGCACACACCTGGGTCGTGGGTCAGGTTCCCAGTTGAGGGTGCGTGAGAGGCAACTGATTAATGTTTCTTTCACATATCGATGTTTCTCTCCCTTTCTTTCTCCCTCCTTTCCCCTCTCTCTTTAAAAATACATAAAATATTTTTAAAAATTATTTTAAAAAACACACTTAATCCTAATTCTACCCACTCATCCTAACTCTTCAGGCCCTTAATATCTGGCTGTACTCCCACACCCTCACCTACTCCCTGCATCCCTGTGCAGTCTCAATGGGTTAGGGAAAAAAGTTAATTTTCATGTACTTTGCACTGGTTATCCAGCAGAGGGCAACCTTTTGCCTCAAAAATCTGTAAAAAGTCCTGTTCTCCTCTACACCTGTAGAATATTCTGGGACAAAAAAGAAAGGAAGAAGAGATTCAAGGAAGAGGAACACTAATACTCTAAAAAGAATGCAGACTGTGGAAACAGGATTTAATAAGGAACATGTAAGGGAGAGGTCTTGGCCTATAACCTAAGAACAAAATTGAAGAAAAGAGGGGAAGAACAGGGAGTTCACTAAAGAAGGCAGGTTTTCACCGTCTCTTCCTGAGTTGTCATACCGCATCATGGAATCCTGGGTAGTGGCTTTGAGAGAAATGTTTCAGAATCAAGGGTCCTGTCAAGACCCAATCTCACCCTGCCCCCACTCTCACCCCAATTATTTTGCAGTGATAACAGATGACCCATATTGTCTGACATCAGCTTCATTCCTCTGAAGTATAAATTCACCCCCTTCATCAGCACAGTGATAAAATCTGACTGACTCCTTACAAAAGATTAAATGAGGTGATTTCTTACCTTGAGGATGATGCAATGAATTCCAAATTCATTTATACTTATGTTGACCTGTCCACCCCTAAACGCCTGAGTTTCTCTGAGAGAGAAATGATTTCCACAGCAACTAAACCCAAATGGACTTAACTGGATTGTGAAACTGAACATCTTAGTTCCTCCGCCAGACCAAGACTGCTATAATTCAGCACTATGCAAGCTGGGTTCATACTATAGTTTAAAAACCTTATCACCTATCATTGATCCTGTTCACCTAGTTGCTTTTATGGTCTACCCCAAATCAAGCATGTTGTATGTGTGTGTGTGTAGATATATATATATATATGTACACATGTATGTATATGTATGCAACGCTAGGGGCTCTGGCCTATCCAAGGTGAAATCCTTCTAACCTTCCACGAGTTTCTGCAGGCTGCTCCGCATCACATGGATGTTCTCAATGCCCATGAACCTGAAGCGAGTGTTGGCATAGTAGTCTTCGTTTTCATACCCCTTCCCAGCTATGCGGTTGGCCAAGGCATTCAACTGCAATATTTGAGGAATAATAGAGCAGATTGGGCAGGTGATAAAATAACAGGATTCACCAATCTCAATGCCTTATTCTAAACAGTTTTAAATCTTATCCGTTGAAAAAGAAGTTAAATCAGGGCACATTCTGGAATGGAGAGAATTTCACTGGTTTTTATGTAAGGTTATCTTAAGTAACAGAGTAGTATAGAGGAAGATTTAGTGTTTTTGTTTTATTACTAAAATCCTGCTTAAGAGACTCAAGGATATGGCAACTATGAGGATAGCTGGTCTGAAGAACTGAATTAATTGTGAGCTTTATTACAAACAAATGTTTTCTCAGCTGAAATGGATTTACAATGGGAAACATGTGAGAGTTCAAAAATCTTTTCAACTGAGAAGTTCTAGAAAGAAGTCTAAGGACTTCAGGGACAATTAATTTTAAATAGCTATTCTAGAAAAATGTCTAAAACATGCATGAGATAAATGACTTTCACGCACTGATAAAATGAAATGGAGATACCCAGACCTGTTTTTAACACTATGTTCAGCTTGTGGTAATCAGAATATTTCTAGGTCATAAGAAGAATATTGGGCAGGGGATAGAGAGTAAATGAGATGTAGTCAGGAGATATTAATACAATAACTAGGAAAAAAGGCCAAAATAACTTCTCTAATGATAACCATCTTACTAATCAAATAGTTTTGTCATCTGGGCCTGTGTTCTCATCTCCCAGTATTATGCATTTTAAAAGACAGGAGGAGCATATATGTGGACAAGGTATCATTTTTGTATTAATAGAAAAGAATGCCATTAAACCCTCAGAAGCAGAAACCTTTCATGTTAACACATTCAGGGAAAACAGTCTCTGTGTCAACATACTCTGTTTGGAATGCCAGATACTTTTAAAGGGAGAAATGTGATGGTAATTTTAATTACTTATCACACAGACAATGCCACTGAGATTCCATGATATTAATGACAAATGTCAAAGGTACACCTGTGGAGGTACAAGCAACAGCCATCTCGTAGCAAGGAAGTTTGCTATGACTGATGAATGTTTCAGCAAACAAAACAAGAATTATAGCAGCCCCTTTCTGGGTCAGGGCAGCACTAAAAGGCCAGCTACTGCAGATAGCTAGCTACATGGTATTACTATACAATCTTTGGGAATATGTCTGGCAGATTTGAGTAGCAACTCCATATCAGCAGCCTGATGTTCAAGTAGGTAAGAAATATATTATTTATTGAGCTCCTAGCATGTACTAGGTCCTTTACCTATATTATTTCATTTAATCTTTACTACAACCCCTCAAGATAGGTATTTTTATTATTCCCATAAGAAAACAATCTCAGAGAGCTGAACCAACTTCAACCAGAATCATATGGATAAGGGCTGAGAGGAAGATCTGACCCCAGGTTTGTCTGACTCCTAAAAATGTAATTTATTACAACTATAGTACAGTTTCTACTGAAAGTATAGATGTAGTCATCCCGAAGGGGAAGGCTGCTAGATATTTCTAAGCCTTCTGAGAGGAAAAGGAGACCTGTTAAAGGGGCTTTTTGGTCTTCGGTTTGAACAGAAAGCACCAATCCTTCAGTTTTTCAAAAGCATGGTATGTTTCCCTTTACCATTTTAAGATGATTTAATCTTGACAGATATGGATTTGATTAAACTTTTTCCAATCTGGAATGGCAGATGCAGTTATGACTGAAGCAAAACAGCAAACTCAGGAGAAATTCAAAGATAGTGCCTGAGCAGAAAGGGAAAAGATTTCCTCTCTTGAGCCCAGTCAGCCCTAGGTAGTAGCTCTGGAGAATGGCCAGTGAGTGATCCCAAAATGGGACAGGCAGCTGTCTAAGGCCACCATCTGATTTCATGCACAGCCAGCTGCTTAATTGTGATGCCACAACCACCTGGCTTAGGCTTATATCTGAATCACTGACTTAGCAATCACTAGTGAACAGTGAAACCTCCCAGTCAGCCACACTCCGCACATCAAATTACAAACATATTTCTTTCTGGAGCTGTCTGTATAAAGGACATCCTTTAAGAAAAGGGAGTCCATCCTTTACTTGCCTCATGGGACACAATTAATTCTTCGACAATCCCTTACAGAGCTAGACAAAATGAGGAAGGTCAAAGAATTAATGAAGAAGAGTTTAGGCTGATACTTAGGTTGATCTGAGGACTCTCCTTTCTGTCACACTCACATTTGAAAGGGACAGAGCCCAGAAAAACACACTGTAACAGACCACACAGTATCTGGCTCTTGGAAAAAATCAAACAATTTCACTAGGGCCATGTCCACTGCCAAAATCCATGGCAACCTTATGTTCCCGCTCTTTTCTTCTTTTCTAGGGCCAAGATTTAAACTGCACTTCATTGAGTTGGGAAACGTTTGATCAGTGAATAGTGCTGGGTGCTAAAATAATTACCACCACATAAACTAAAGAATTTCTGTTAATCATATAGTAGTGACATTTGTGAACCCGATTCCTTGAGGAGATGGCAAAATATCATTCACCCACTGTGGTTTAGTACATTACTTACAAAAAGATATGTTGGTATTAATGTTGCCAGTATTAAGTTGAAGTACTTTATCTGATAGCAAATTTATACCACAGAAGGAAAATACTGAACATTCTAATTGATGAATAGATTTAGTGAAAAAAGAGGAGGGAATATCAAAGAACCTCCAGGTATTCAATTCAGATGTCACGAATTCAGGAGGTGGCAAGGCCAGGTTGTTCAAAGTACCTTTGAAAGCATCAAGGACATCTCACAGTCTTGCTTGACAGTGAGTGACAGTCTACAAAAATGGGCTCCCAATGGCTTGCGAAAATGATTTTACACAAAGTCTGATACAATAAGCCCACACACACAAACATAACTTTCCCAATAACACCACAAAGCTCAACATGTAGGGACGGGGATTACAAAATGAGGGAAGTAAGAATATCAAAGAGGTCACTGATAAATACCCTCGGTCTTGTGTCTATAATATACATAAACTGGCTCCCCGGGTTTGTTTGTCCAATAGCCTCTAGCAAGAGCTCATCATCTTCGCAGCGAGTGTAAAACCCACACAGAGGCTGGCTACAGCGGCAAATGGAAGCCTGTAAGGAAAAAATGTGTCAGTTGAGGGATCATATGCACAGGTGGTCAAAAAGCCTCCTTGATCCCAGGTTTGGTAAGCAGAGAAAGAAGATGAACCAACTCAGGACAGTGAAGCAAAGAAAGATGTAGCTTTGAAGCCCAGCTGTTCCATTGACATTGGGTTCAGTCTCCTGCCTTCCCTAGGCATGCGAGCTGTGTTACCACAAACTGCTGCTCAGAATAGTCTGTTTTCCCCTTCTACATGGTGAGGTTTTTCGACCTAGTTTTAGCAAATCCAGACTATAGGAAAACCACATCTTGAGTGCTTCCTCAATAAAATTATAGTTTCAATATGTATTAGGTTAGTATTTTTCTGAAACTGCCCTGCTCTTTTAGAGTCCTAGTCATAACACTCATATAAACCAGAGGCTTGCACTGGCAGCAGATTTCAAGATAGGGCAGAGATTTAGTCTTAAGAGAGCAGGATTCCTGCATTAATGTCAAATAAGAGGGGCTAGTTTACTTAAAGCCATGTCAATATAAAAACAGCTATATAAACAGCTATTTAGCAGTATGTTTCATAACGAGTAGTTAATGGACTGCACTGCACTGTAGTGCGGTTTTTAAGGGTCTATTCACTTTCATAGTTTGACACAAAAACACCCACTCATTTCACTATACTCTTTTAGCACCTGAATAGTTTACCTACTTGAGAAAATGACTGTTTCTCTAACTGCAGATTTCAGAATGACCACAAGAGGCAAGAACTATTATCCCTTCCTATGGAAGGGGACTCAAATGAATGAGTTAAGTGCTTTTCCCCACTACCTTAAATCATATTAAAAGTAGTGAGAAAGAATCAAGGACATCTGTGTTCCAGTAAAAGGCCAGAGTCCTCAAACATCCTTTCATTCAACGACTTCCCCTCAAGCTGAAGACCACAGAGAAGGAAAGAAACAAGTGAGCACACTAAAAATGCCACTTAACATTTGCACAACACTTTACAATTTACAAAGTACACATATATATTTCCCTCTTGTGACCCACTTAAAAACCCTCAGAGTACTAAAGTTCAGGGAAGTAACTTGCTTGAGGTCACACGGCCGTGAAGTGGCAGTGGTGGGACTGAAACCCAGGTCTTCTAGAGCCAAGTTTAGTTCTCCTGAGAGAAGTTTGCTCAACTCACATTATTCTCTTTGTAGAGGTAGCAGAGCACAGGTAACCGTTCTTTACTTCTGAACTTCGAACTTCCAACCAATGTTCCCAAGGTTACAGACTTAGGAACCACTATTTCAGGAGGGTAGGTACTGCATATCTAGAAGAAAACTCAATTTTTTTTAACTCAATATATTTTTTTACATTTTTCACTTGCTATCAGCAGGTTGGACTAGCAATTTCTCAAACACTAGCTGTCTGCTATTTATCATCCAGAATCATCCATTCCTTAGAAATAGGAACATAAATATCCTTGGTGTAATAGCTTTGCTAAGTATGCCATTATTTTCTAGAAAGGAAGGTATTAAGTCACATAAGAACAAAACGTAACAACAATACAGGTAGAAATGCACATTATGGGTAGAAACACACATATAACCCTATCCTGGAATTTGTACACTTGCCTATCAAAGCAAACAATGTATATTGTAAATAAGTATATTAAAACAAATATAGTCAAATATAAAGCAGACAGGTATAAAAGAAGAGAACATGATTTGCTCTCTTAAAATGCATACTGGGCTCCTAGTATAAACATCTTGAGGGCCTTTAAAACACTAGTCTGGGGGTGGAAGTGTTGATGTTTTAGGTGTGACATTCACTCCACAAAAAGACTGATAAATATTCTCAAATCCACCAGCTTTTAGTGGTTACCAAATATATCTTTCTAAAGAGACAGTGATAAAATATTATAATAGCACAGACTTGACACTGCCAAGTTAGCTCTAATCACTACTTTAAGTAAAGAACACCCATAAACATTTGACAATGGATCAAATAAAAATATAAACAGGCAAAAGTTTGAGGTAGATCAGATTCAATGTTCTGTGTAACTAATTAAGGTCAATGTCCTCACAATGCGGAGCTCTGACAGAGAAAAAGTTCTATAACCATCCTCTTACCTGGACTTAAACTTTGGAGGAGCGAGTCATATAAAGAGAAATAAATGGAACTTCCCTTTCAACTCAGAGAGCCACATGCATCCAAGGTGCAAACACAGATATTTCAGAGCTCATCTGGGGGACTTAGCCGCATATTAGAACCAAAAAGAATTCACCCCACCTCTACTCATTCCTGTCAAGTATGACCTTAACAAGCCACCTCACAAATGGCCCTGCTAAGTAACAGCTCATCAATCTTCCTATCTAGCAGATATTCAAAATGGTTATAAGAAAGCCATTACAATTTCTTTCTCTTAATGACAGTAAAAAATTGTAAGTAAAGATCCAACAATTCAGATACCACTTAAACACCAATGACTCCCTGTGCAGAAAAGTTTTCGCAGCAAGTCTGACTGCTATCCTTAGAAAGGCCTTCTTGCAAGTCTGGCCCTCAGCTGGTGCCCAGGAACTTGACTTTTGGAAGGGTTCCCACCATCCCTTAACTGATAAGAGTGACTAATTGTGCCTAAACTGTTTGTACAATGTGGTTTATGCCAAGCACTTTTTTTTTTCCTTTCTGGGCATCTGAAACTTTGGTATGTACTAGGCAGAGAGTGCCTATGTGACCAGCTGCCCACCCCCACCCAAAATCCTGGGCACTGATTATCCAATAAATTTCCCTATAGACATTTTCCACATGTTGCCATAGTTTGTTACTAGAGGAATTAAGCATGTCCTATGTGACTCCACAGGGAGAGAACTCTGAAGCTTGTGCCTGGTTTTCTCTGGATTTTGCCCCTTTTCCTTTTGCTAACTTTGCCTTGTATCTTTTCACTTTAATAAATCACAACCACAACTATGACTACATGCTGAGTCCCATGAGTCCTCCTAGTGAATCGCTTAACTTGAGGGTTGGTCCTGTGAACCACCAACACATTCCCAGACCTCTCTCTTAAGATCCATACTTAAATATATACTTGACATCTTTTGAGTCACCTGGAACTCCATCTAAAACTGAAGACACTGCCCTCTTCTCATGCTCCTTATCTTGGTTAACATATCCATCACCTAGTTGGTCACCTAAGCCAGAAACCAGGAAACCTGGGATGCATACTAAAATTCTCCCTCCTTTTCCCAGCCACATTCTTTGGGTATTTCAAGTATATCACTTGAATATCTCTTCAAACCATCTCTTCCTCTCCATCCATACTCATTGCCTTAGTTCAGGTTCTCATATCATTTTGCATTCTTAACAAACATACTCTCCACACTGGTATCAAAGTTATCTTTCTAAAATACAAGTATATTCACATTACCTTGCAGCTGAAAATACTCTAGTGACTCCTAACTGCCTTCAGGATGATAATGTTCAAATTCCTTAATATGGCTATGAAGCCCTTCATGATCTCACTTCACTTCCTGACCTCTTTCCTTCTCTCCCTGTATAAATTAAGACAGATTTCCTTCTCCATGCTATCCCCCAAATCATCAGACTGTTTCTGGCTCCCCAGTCTGGATTCCATATCTTTCATCTATGCTCTCACAGCACTCTCTGCTTTAGACCATGAGAACTCTTACTTAGTGTCTTGAGTACAATAGATAATTAAGAAACGTCTGTTGCATGACTACACACTGAATGAAAAGGAGAGATTATGATTTTTTCTTTTTTCAAAACCTTGTTTGCTAACATTCTTCTGTTTTAATTAAAGGGACCTAAAGGAAAACAACAATGACAAAATTACCTCATAGTTTCTGTTGGCATCTGTTATGGTCCAGTATCTGTTAGGTATTCCCATACGCCCAAAATCTGATACTGGGTCAATCAGTTTCCATCCATTTTCCCTCATCTCTTTTGTAGATTTGGGATTATAAAAAAAAGCATACAGATCTTCAAGTAATGCTGGATAATGGAGATAAACACAAAAACAAGAAATAATGAGTAAAACTTTACACACCAAATAATGCTTACAAAGGCTAGACTTCCTTTCTTCCAAGGGGAATGTTTGTCAAACAGCCCCAGAAAAGGACAATGGCTTGTATACAAGGTTGCCTTGATGTAAGGAATAAGAACTGGAACATTGCTTTTGAGTTTTCTTTTAAAAATGATTTGAGTTTTTCTGATACCAATACAAAGCAGGAACATTCTGTCTGGCTTTCTGTGAATTGCTAGATAGTGGACTGAGATGAAGCTTCAGGGATTCACATGTTGGGGAAGTGGTCCTTACAAAAGTTTTTTTTTTTTTTAAACTGAGCTCCAATATCCTAAGAGTACTGTTTGCAAAACATTAACAATGTTTTCCAATCTGCTTATCAAGCCAATGCCTACCTCTGGCTGATAAATGGCCATTTCTTCTCTTCCAGTCAACCCCACTTCTCCCTTCACAAGATGCAACGTGCAACCAATAACTCATCTGCCTAATTTATGTGGCAACAACTTTTCCAGAGATGGATGCAATCTGCCAGGGCCTTATAAAGTGTTGGGCCAGCTGACAGGTAACTTCTGTCAAAAAAATACCAGCAAATCCTAATAAATTATTCTGGGTAAAGGGTGAGAGAAAATTGGAGAGAAAATTAAGAGCATAAAAAATCCACATATTAAAATCAGATGAAGCTGATGGATCAGCCTAGAGGTGGGACTGCAGGATGAGAGGGTGAACTGTAGGAAGCAGAGATAACTGCTTAAGGACTTTAAGCAGTTATCTTATATTATTAAGGACTCTGATAAAAAGCCCTAGTTTTCTAGCTGGAACTGAAGATCAGGATGGGAATAGTGGGCCGAAAAGAAAGCTTATGAGACAACAGGAAACAGATTTTACTCCAAAGCAGAATTCCTTCCTGAACTAATGAAAAAAATTCACAAGTTAAAACTTTAAAAAAATTCTTTTCCTATTGATTGAATTTACTGGGATGACACTGGTTAAGAAAATTATGTAGGTTTCAGCCCCGGCTGGTGTTGCAAAATTTCCCTGTGAAGCCATCCAGTCTAGGAGGTGTGTTTGCTGGGAGTTTTTCTTTTTTATTGCTGCTTCAATTTCATTAGTTGTATTCAGCCTATTCAATTTTTTAATTCTTCCTGATTCAGTTTTGGAAGATTATTGATAGGTACATGTTTACTGTCATTTTATTATCTTAACTATGTTCCTCTCCTCCTCCTATTTCTTTCTTCTTCAAATAGGCCCCTTAACATTTCTTGTAATATTGGTTTGGTGGTAACAAATTCCCTTAGCTTTTTCTTATTTGGAAAGCTCTTTATTTCTCCTTCAAATTTAAATGATAGCCTTGATAGATAGTCTTCGTTGCTAGTCCTTGCTTTTCATCACTTTGAATATTTCATGCCAGTCCCTTCTGTCCTGAAATGTTTTGTTGAGAAATCTATTGACAGTCTTCTGGGAGCTCCACTATACGCAACTGTCTTTCACTTGCTGCATTTAGGATTCTGTTTTTATCTTTAACCTTTTCCATTTTAATTATGATGTGTCTTGGTTTGGGTCTCTTTCGTTTCATCTTGTTTGGGACTTTTTATTCACCAGGTTAGGAAAAATTTTTGGTCATTATTTCTTCAAATAGTTTCTTGATCCCTTGTTTTCTTTCAGGTACCCCTATAATGTGGATGTTGTTATGCTTGTCCTGTCCCACAGGTCCCTTAAACTATCCTAGTTTTTAAATTCTTTTTTTTTTCTGCTAATTGGGTGTTTTTCTACCTTAGCTTCCAAATCACTATTTCAACCCTCTGCTTTATTTAACCTACTGTTTATTTCTTCCAGTACATTCTTCGTTTTAGATATTGTATTCTTCATTTCTGACTGGCCCTTTTATGGTTTCCATGTCCTTTTTCGTGCTGTTGTGAATTCTTATAACCATTACTTTGAATTCAATATCTGATAAAGTGCTAGCCTGTATCTCATTTAGCTCTTTTTCTGGAGATTTCTCCTATTCTTTCATTTTGGGCCTGTTTATTTTTCTCCCCATTTTGGCTCTTTGTTTGTGTTTGTTTCTATGTCTTATGTATATCTGCTATGACTCCCAGTCTCCCTGGGGTGGCCTCATGTATTATGTACTAGGGGTCCTGTGGGGTCCAGTGGTACAATCTCCTGACCACTTGAGCTGGGTGCTCCAGGAATGCCCCTTGTGTGGGTAATGTGGGCCCTCCTGTTGTAAATGAGTTCTGATTGCTACTGGCCCATTTGTGTATGGGATCAACCCATAGGCTGGCTGACTGTGAGGCTCAACCCAGACCATGGCATATGAGCTGCTGTGCTGTTGCTGACCACACTAAGCGGGATTTGCCTCAGCAAGGTTTGGTGCCTGCCAAGATCTCCCTTTGGATATGCTGCCTATGAAGCTTATTAAATCCTGCTCTGATGTTGTCTGAAGCCGGCCACTTGGTGTGTTGTTTCTGGGTCTCTTGTGAGGTACCCTGATGATGCCTGTGACTGTCCCTCAGCAACCTGTTTGGACTAGTTTCAATGTGGCTTCTTCTGTAAATCCATGGTTATAAGACTTCTCCTCAGCTAGCCTTCAGTTGGTTATTCAGGATGATTGTTCTACACTTTAGTTGTAATTTCAGTTTGGTCTTGGGAGGAGGGGAGTGTAGCATCCACCTACTCTGTTGTCATTTTGCATATCAAGACCTTACAGCTGGGCCTGCTAACTTCTCCCAGGCCCAGACTTCCCACCTTTAAAATGGAAGCCACCTTTCTTCAGAGGGTTGTCCAGCTGACTTGTCCACCTCAAGAGAGGCCTTCCCTCATAAGTGGCTCTAAGAGTCAGAGCAGAGCCATAAACAAAAACGTTCAGACCTATCAGAAGTTAGAGCATCATAAATGGAACTGGTGATTTATGGGAGGGCTGACTTTGTCGTAGATCCCACCTACATGGAACCATGTGAAGATCTCTCTCTTTAGATAGCCCAGAGGGTGTGCCCACGGGCCAGATGGTGGATACCAGGTGATCCAGGTGGGGGTGGCAAAGCCTAAGGTGACAGTGTCTGAAGAGACTGAAGTGATTGAGGCCCACAAGTAAATATTATACTTAAAAAGTGGGAGGGAAAGAGAAGGGGATAACATCGATTACATATCTACTCTATATAGCAAGTAGAGAGTAAAATACACAAATGCATTTAAACCTCAAAACAACCCCTGAGGGAAGCTTATATTATCACTGCTTTTACAGACGAGGAGGCTGTAATCAGGAGCTATATAACTTGTCCAAACACCACGGAACAGAACTCAGTTCCAAACTCTGCCCTGTTTAACTTTATAGCCCATGATCTTTCCCCTATGCAGTTCAGGAAAAAAATCTAAAATGGTTTTAGATAAAAATACTATCATAACTACCTGTCTGAGAAAGCTTGAGCAGCGAAATATAAACCTCCTGGCAAACTGTGTCAGAGTCTAAAATAAAGTGGGCCACCAGGAAGGTCTTGCAGCGCACAATTAGGGGACAGCCCTCGCTAGTTAAAGGTAACTTCTCCACAGTGGCAATGTGATGCACTGCAATCTGCAAAAGAGAAAAGAACCAAAACAAATTCACGGTCATGCATAAGTTCTATCATTATCAGTGGACTTGACTCAGTAACGGTAACAGAATAACCAGAGTCGTGATCACATATATAGCCATCAACTATCCTTTGTAAGGTACAACTGGGTTTCTCGCAAATAGAAGTAAAAAGTGCTAAAGCAATGAGAAGAAAATTGCAGTGTTATAAAACTTCTCCCTCATTCAGGATATAAGGTTACCAGGTTTGGGGCAATTCTGGTAAATTGGCTCAGTACAGATGGCTTCTGGTATGCTATGGTGAAATTTACAATCACGGTAGACTAATTGTCACAGAGGAAAATAGGACTTTCTTTTGTTCTACTAAATTACTAATTAAAATTAATAACTGGTATTGTGCTTTATTTCTCATGAGGTTATCTATGACCATTAACTATTTAATCCCTGTAATAAACCTTTGAGGTATAACTATCTTGTTTCAGGAATGAAGAAACCAAAGCTCTGAAAAGTGAATTCCTCATCAGAGGTCACACAACCATGAAGTGCACAAACAGGACTTGAATCATGGCAGTCTAACTCCAAGTCCAGGGTTCTTTCTCTAAGAATTCTAAAAACTCTAGTCCTGGAATTAGGATTTAAACTAGAAATATTAGGGAGAAAATTTCTCTCCCATATTTTACATGCTAGTGACAGTAAGGCAAAAATGAAATGGGGAAAAAGCTGACCTATGTAACTTAGGAAAGGAGTAGAGACTATAAGATGAATTACTAAGGGAACTATACATGAGCACTATACTACAGTTAATAAAGTTGTGTCCCATGGGAGTGCAGGTTAAGGAATCTGATTTGTTAAAGTATGATTAAATCTTTAGTTGCATCATTCCATGCCATGCTGATGCCAGCAAAAAGAAATGCATGAAAAGTAAACTGGTAAAAAGGAATTATATCCAAATAATACAATTTTTTTCTTTATAGATTCAAAAAGCCATGGAATCATAGTTTTACATTTTAGCCTTTAATGTCCTCCTCCTATCTGTGCCTGCAATATTTCCTGCAACTAGAACTTGGATGTAATCTTTTCATTCTTTGGATCCCCTGCCCTGTGCCTGGAATGGCCTTCTGATCATCACTGTCTTTTCTTTTCCTCCATTCTGCACAGGCCATGCCCCAGCCCTAATTTATTTGGAAAAGCTATCTCTTCCCGGAACTCTTTCAATTGCACCCACAATCTAAGAATGGGGCAAGTATGGGGAACACTCACATATTCCTAGCAGGGATTTTCCATCTTAATTTCTGTCTTAATTGCTTTGTCAAACTCAGTTCCTGCCATGGCAGTTGTAGAGGGGTCAAAAAAACTGCTGATAATATAATAGGGATTAATATATCAAATTTCAGGAAAATCAAAGCCCTGTTGGTCAACAGGTGAGATGTGTGTTTGGGTAGTAAAACACCGATCATCAAGCTCAGGCAGCAGGCAAAAAAGTGGTGAATTGGGAAGAGGAGGAAAGTGAAGCTGATGAAGGCTGAGAAGAACTTCAGTAATAATACTAATTGGGTAAATAAGCCTCCTTTGATATATAGAAATGATTAATATGAGATTTGCCATCCAGATCTAGCCCCCTGGGTTTCAAATAATACCCAATAGGAACATATCTAGGGAAATGTGTGCTGTCTATAAATGCAGGTAGAAAGGGGAAAGGCTCATGGCACAGTACTAAAGAAATGTTTTCTGAACTGTTAGAAATGGAAGAATCCCTGCTAATTATATAATCTAACCACCTCATTTTAGAGATGAGAAAATTGAAGCCCAGAGAGCAAGAGTCACTTACCTGAGGCCATATAGCCAGTTAGCACATAGCTGAGTCTAGCTAGAACCAGGTCTCCTGATTCCTCTTTTGGCATTCCTTTCATCACACCAAAGGGAGCAAGTACAATATCAGATGGGGAAAGTTCATGTTGTTTTAAAAAGGAGGTATTAAAATACTGTTGAGTCTTATACAATGGATTTGAACTGGGTAAGGACCTCTTATACGTGTGGGTTTTTTTCAATAAACAAGCAGTTGGCCCTGTGTTTCCACAGGTTTCCCACCTACAGATTCAACCACAACAATATTTTCAATCCATTGTTGGAAATCCATGAGTGTAGACAGCAAACTGTATGCTTACATCCTTTGCATAAAGTCCAATGCATAAATTGGCATGCATTGATAGATTTTGGTATCTGTAGAGGATTCTGGAACCAATCATCCTCTACTATGAAGGAATGACTGTAGTTAAGTTTTGGGGGAATCAAAAGTTGTATGAATATTTTCAATTGCATAGGGGTTGGTACCCCCTAACACTGTTCACACATCAACTGTACTTATTTCATATGTATATTCGGTTTAATTTATTTTATACTTATTCAATAGTATTTGTCATGAGCCAGACACTGTTTTAAGCAATTAAAACATTAACATTTTTAGTCTCATAACAAGGTTATTACCAGTATCCTTATTTTACAGATGAGGGAAGTGGGACACAGAGAACTTAAATAAATTAGCCCAAGATTATAAAGGTAATAAATGTTAATTCTGGCACAGTGAACAGACTGCCTCTGTAGCCTGTGATCTTAATCACTATGCTATGCTATACACCTAAAGCATGTTGTACTTTTTATAAAGACTTCTAAGCATCAATCTGGCTAATGATTAAGTTAAAATTAAATGATGCTACTTTAGGATGAGAAAGGCATAAAGCAATGTTAGGGGTACCAAGCTAATTAGAAAATATTGTTGAAAAGTGTAATGGGAAACATACACACGACACACAGCCTGTCTTAGGTCAGAGAGATGGTCTAAATCATTGATACCCAAGGTATAGTCCATGGGCCACCAGCATCACCTGAGAGCTTTCTAGAAATTTCAAAATCTTAGGCCTGAGATTCTGAATTTTTATAAGCTCCCAGGTGAAACAGATACTGTTAGTTATTGGACAACATTTTATGGGTATTAAGGCTTTAAATTACTTCTAGTTCATAAGGATGCTTATTGATGAGACTCAGAAAAGGAGCAGAGGCTTCTCTACCTAAAAGTATTGAGGAAAACTCCTAAGCAGTTGAAAATGACTAAGATGACTATAGTTAATAACTTGAGGAGTGAAAAGTATATAATTCAAGCTATGAAAAGACCCCTAGAATAGGTCCTTTGAAGAAAGAGTTTTACAGCAATTTATTACCTGAAACTTTAAGAAACTGCTATATTAGAAAGCATATACACCCAACACTTCAAGACCCTTTGAAAATCCCATGAACTTACCCATGTTTCTTGCTGTGCTGCACCAGAAGCCTCCACATAGATCAGGTGAGTTGCAGTAAGATACAGAATTCCATTAGATAGTGCCTTACCCGCAAAATGATCCAGTAATGTCACATTTTCTACCTGTTATTGGGGGGGGGAACTGATTAATTACATTTTTGTGTTGAGTTGATGGCTTAAAGTGAGATAATTCAAAGCCAGATGAATGCTGTTAATTTGCTACAGAACTTCTTTGAGGCCTTCTAGTTCCTGCCAAGGTGTCAAACTGATATGATCTGTTTCTTTTTCCTAAATCAGCTCTGGAGAAACTATAAAAGTGAGAAGGAAACATGGCTTATAGGAAGGATTAACCTTCTATGTGATGTTACCATGATGGGGTAGGTGTGGATGGAAGATAAATAAGACATACAGCCTGTTGAGATACTTATCTCATTGGAGAGAAGTTGCAGTTACTGTATATGTTTATCAATAGGGGTAAATAACATCAATTTAGATCTTAAGTTAAAGGGCAAGAAAATATAATATATAACTTTGTAAAAGCAGGAGAAAACTCGATTTACCCAATGGAAAGTGGGAAAGGAAAACAAAAACAAAAAAGAGTGCCATAAATAAAAAGTATAAAATGGAATGCCAGAAATAAGTCCCAGTGTAAGACTAATTACAACAAATGTACATGAATTAACTTATCGATTAAAAGACAGACTTACAGACTGGATTAAAACAAAAGACTCAACAATATTCACTCTAGAAGAGATACATTGAAAATAAAGAGACATATGCCCTGGCAGGTGTAGGTCAGTGGACTGAGCACTGGCCTGTGAACCAAAGGGTCGCTGGTTAAATTCCCAGTCAGGGCACATGCCTGGGTTGCAGGCCAGATCTCTAGTAGGAGGCACGCAAGGAGCAACTACACATTGATGTTTCCCTCTCTCTTTCTCCCTCCCCCTCTGTCTAAAAATAAATAAATAAACTCTTTTAAAAAATCACTTTAAATGCCAATGGTCTAAATACACCAATGAAAAAAGATTGTCAGTGTGTATAAAAAAAAAAAGGACCCAACCTGACATTGTCTATAAGAACCCACTGTATTCTTGTATATGGTATAAATTGGTGGTCTAGTTTCATTTTTTGCATGTACCTGTTTAATACCCCCCACAGCATTTATGGGAGACTGTTTTTACTTCACTGCATGTTCCTCCCTCCTTTGTCAAATATTTACCATAGAGGTGTGGGTTTATTTCTGGGCTCTCTGTTCTGTTCTACTGATCTATATTCCTGTTCTCATGCCAGTACCAGGCTATTTTGATTACACCACATACAAAAATGAATTCAAAATAGATAAAAGACTTAAATGTAAGCTGCAAAACCATAAAAATCCTAGAAGAAAACATAAGCAGTAAAATCTCAGACATCTCTTCAAGCAATATTTTTGCCAATATATTTCCTAGGGCAAGGGAAACAAAGGAAAAAATAAACAAATGGGACTATATCAAACTAAAAAGCTACTGCATAGCAAAAGAAAACCATCAACAAAATGAAAAGGGAACTCACTGTATGGGAGAATATATTTGCCAATGATGCATCTGATAAAGGGTTAATAGCCAAAATTTATGAAGAACTTAAATAACTCAACACTAGGAAGACAAATAATCCAATTAAAATATGTGCAAAGGACCTGAATAGACATTTCTCCAAAGAGGACATAGAGATGGTCCATAGACATATGAAAATTTGCTCAGCATCACCAGCCATCAGAGAAATGCAAATTAAAACCACAATGAGATACCACTTCACACAAGTCAGAATGGCCATCATAACCAAATCAACAAACAAGTGCTGACAAGGTTGTGGAGAAAAGGGAACCCTAGTACACTGTTGGTGGGAATGCAGATTAGTGAAGTCTCTATGTAAAACAGTATGTAGATGTCCCCAAAATTAAAAAATGGAACTGACTTTTGATCCAGATATCCCACTTCTGGGAATATATCCAAAGAATCCTAAAACATCAACTCAAAAGAATCTACGCACCCCCATGTTCATAGCACTGTTTTTTACAATAGGCAAGATTTGGAAGCAGCCTAAGTGTCCAGTAGATGCACGGATAAAAAAGCTGCAGTACATTTACACAATGGAATACATGCATCTATAAAAAGGAAAAAATCTTACCCTTTGCAACAGCATGGAGATTAGTATGCTAAGTGAAATAAACCAGTCTGTGAAAGACAAATACCATATGATCTCACTTATTTGTGGAATCTAATAAACAAAAACTGAAAAACAAAACAGAAACAGGCTCAGATACATGGAACAGATTGACACCTGTTCCAGAGGGGTGGGGGGAGAGGTAGACTGGATGAAAGAAGGTGAAGGGATTGGCCGAAGAACAGATACACATAACCAACCCATAGACACAGATAAGTGTGGTGATGACTGAGAGGGGGAGAAGGCGAAGGGTGGGGGACATCTCAGGGTGGGGGGAAATCTCAGGGCGGGCAAAACAGGGGATAAGGGGACATCTGTAATAGTGTAAATATAAAAAATAAAGATTTAAAAAATTGCTTTAAACTTCAAGACACATATGCATTAAAAGTAAAGAGATGGAGCCCTGGGTGCTCTGGCTCAGTGGATTGAGCGCCAGCCTATGAACTCAAAGGTTGCCAGATCAATTTCCAGTCAGGGCACATGCCTGTGTTGTGAGCTAGGTCCCCAGTTGGGAGTGTGCAAGAGGCAACTGGTCAATGTTTCTTTCACACATCGATATTTCTCTCCCTCTCTTTCTCCCTCCCTTCCCCTCTCTCTGGAAATAAATAAATAAAATCTTCTCAAAAACAGTAAAGGGATGGAGACAGTTATGCCATGCTAACACTAAAAGTTGAAGTAGCTATATTAAGTAAGATTATCAGGGATAAAGAGAAGCATTGCATAAAATTCTCCAAGATACAGCAAACTTTAATGAGGTAAAAATGGGTAGAAGTGCAAAGAGAAATAAATGAATCCCCTGTTATGGCTGGAGACTTCAACACCCCTCTATTGACAGATCCAGCAGGCAGGAAATCGTTAAGGACATAGTTGAACTGAACAGCACAATCAATCAACTGCATCTAATTGATGTCTGTGGAATACTTCATCCTATAACAGCCTGAATACATTTTTCTCAAGTTCTCATATGGAACATTCACGAAGACACACCATATTTTGTGCCATATAATACATCTTAACGTATTTAAAATAATAGAAATCATACAAAGTATGCTCTCAGAACACAATAGACAAACTAGAAATCAACTACTGAAAGATAGCTGGAAAATCTCAAAATACATGGAAACTAAACAACACAATTTTTAGTAACACATGGGTCAAAGAAAAACTTTCAAAAGAAATTTTAGCCCTGGCTGATGTGACTCAGTGGATTGAGCACCAGCCTGTGAACCACAGGGTCGCTGGTTCAATTCCAAGTCAGGGCACATGCTTGGGTTGCAGGCTGGGTCCCCAGTGGGGAGTGCACGAGAGGCAACCACACAATGTTTCTCTCCCTCTCTCCATCCCTCTCTCTCTAAAAATGAGTAAATAAAATATTTTTAAAAAAGAAAATTTAAAAATATTGTGAAATAAGTGAAAACAAAATTTTTTCTGAAAACAATACTTGGAGGGAAATTTACAACACTGAATGCATAAGAAATATCTAAAAATCAATAATCTAAGCTTCCACCTTAGGAAACTACAAAAATAAGAGCAAATTAAATTCAAAGTAAGAAGAAGAAAAGAAAGAATAAAAATTAGGGCATAAATCAACCAAATAGGAAAACAACAGAGAAAAATTAATAAAACCAAAAGCTAGTTAGTTCAGTGAAAGATCAGTAAAATTGTTAAATATCTAGCCAGGTCAACTAACAACACAAAAAAAGAGAAAGAAAACACAAATTACTAATATCAGAAATGAAAGAGGAGCCATCACTATGAGACATTAAAAGGATAATAAATAAATATTATAAATAATCACATGCCTACAAATTTGATAATCTGGATAAAATGGACCAATACCTTTACCAAAACTCACACAGGACAAATAGATAATCTGAATAGGCTTATATCTATTAAAGAAATTGAATCAATAATTAATAATATTCCAAAAAAGATAGTACGAGGTCCAGATGGGTTCACTGGTGAATTCTACTGAACATTTAAAAAAGAAACTTTACCAATTCTCTACTACCTCCCCTAGAAAACAGAAGCAGAGGGAAGGCTTCCTAACTCATTCTGTAAGACCAGGATTACCCTACTAGAGAAACCAGAAAAGATTTCTGCTGCACGACATTGTACCCATAATTATCAGTACTGTGTTGTATACTTTAAAAATTATTAAGAGAATAGGCACTATGATAAATATTCATAACATAATAATAACAAAAAGGGGAAAGTACAGACCAATATCTCTCATGAAGACAGGCAAAATCATCAACAAAAATTTAGTCTATTAGTTTGCTAGGGCTGCTGTAACAAAGTATCGCAAACTAGGCAGCTTAAACAACAGCAATTTATTGCCTTACAGTTCGGGAGAGTAAAGTACTAAATCAAGGTGTCAACAGGGTTGGTTCCTTCTGGGGCTGTGAGGGAACAATCTGTCCCAGGCTCCCTCCTTCACTTGTGGATGGCTATCTTATCTCTATGTCTCTTCACCCTGTCTTCCCTCTATTGCATGCATGTGTGCAAATTTCACACTAGGGGTCTCGAGAGAGACAACCACATATTGATGTTTTTCTCCCTCTCTTTCTCCCTCCCTTCCCCTATAGTCTTGAAGAAAATTGAGGAAGAAAATAGTCTAACAATAAAATGGCACTACATACACATCTATCAACAATCACCTTAAATATAAATGGCTTAAATGCTCCAACCAAAAGACACAGGGGTAGCTGAATGGATAACAAAAGAAAACCCATATATATACTGCCTCCAAGAGACCCATTTCAGATCAAACATACACACAGACTAAAAGTAAGGGGATGGAAAACGTAAGGGTATTTCATGCAAATGAAAAGGGGGAAAAAAGCTGGGATAGCAGTACTTACATCTGATGGAATACACTTTAAAACAAATGCTATAGTAAGAGACAAAGAAGGGCACTACCTAATGATAAAGGGAACAATCCAACAAGAGGATATAACCCTAGTTAACATTTACATACCCAACATAAGGGCACCTAAATATGTGAAGCAAATCTTGATGGACATAAAGAGAGAAATCGACAGAAACATAGTCACAGCTGGGGATTTTAACACCCCTTTACTTCATTGGATAGATCTTCCAGACAAAAAATCAATAAGGAGACAGCGGCCTTAAATGACACACTAGATCAAATGGATTTAATTGATATCTTTACATAACATTTCATCCCAAAGCAGCAGAATATACATACTTTTCAAGTGCACATGGAACATTTTCTAGGAGAGACCACATGTTAGGACACAAAACAAGTCTCAATAAATTTAGGAAGACTGAAATCATATCAAGCATCTTCTCAGATCACAATGCCATGAAACTAGAAATCAATCACAAGAAGAACACAGAAAAACATGCAAAGACATGGAAACTAAATAACATGTTATTAAACAATGAATGGGTCAACAAGGACATCAAGGACGAAATCAAAAGATACCTTAAAACAAATTAAAATGAGGACACAACAATCCAAAATCTGTGGGACACAGGGAATGCAATCTTAGAGGGAAATTCTTAACATTACAGGCCTATCTCAAAAAAATAAGAAAAAAATCAAATAAACAACAACTTTACACTTAAAGGAACTTGAAAGAGAACAAAGCCCAAACTGAGCAGAAGGAAGGAAATAATAAAGATCAGAGGCAGAAATTTTTAAAAAAAGAGTCTAAAAAAAGATACAAAAGATCAATGAATCCAAGAGCTAGTTCTTTGAGAAGATAAATAAGATTGACAAACCTTTAACCAGACTCATCAAGAAAAAAAGAGAAAGGACCCAAATAAAGACAATCAGAAATGAAAGAGGAGAAATAACAATGGACACCAAAGAAATACAATGGATTAAAAAAATACTATGAACAACAAACTGGATATGCCATATGCCAGCGTTTGTTGGCATATCCAACAAATACTATATGCCAACAAACTGGACAAAATGGATAAATTCCTAGAAATATGCAATCTTCCAAAATTTAATCAGGAAGAGTCAGAGAATCTGAACAGAGAGATTACACCTAGTTAAATTGAAGCAGTAATTGAAAAACTCCCAACAAACAAAAGCCCCGGACCAGAAGGCTTCCCAGGGGAATTTTACCAAACATTCTGAGAACATCTAACACCTCCCCTTCTCAAACTATTTCATAAAATTCAACAGGGGGGAAGGCTCCCGAACTCATTTTATGAGGCCAGCATAATCCTAATTCTAAAACCAGATAAAGACATTACAAAGAAAGAAAATTATAGGCCAATATCCCTATGAACATAAGACGCTAAAATCCTCAACAAAATATTAGCAAACCAAATATAGCAATGCATCAAAAAGATCATACGTCATTATCAAGTGGGATTTATTCTGGGGATACAAGGTTGGTACAACATTTACAAATCAATAAATGTGATTCACCACAAAAACAAAATGAAGGATTATAACCACATGACCATATCAATAGATGCAAAAAAAGCATTTGATAAGATCCAGCACTAATTTATGATAAAAACTCCCAGCAAAGTGGGATTTAGAAGGAACATATCTAAACATAATAAAGGCCAAATATAACAAACCTACTGCCAGCATCATACTCAACAGGCAAAAACTACAAGCATTCCTTTAAGATTGGGAATAAGACAGGGATGTCTGCTTTCACCCTCCTTTTCAGCATAGCAATGGAAGTCATAGCCATAGCAATCAGACAAGAAGAAACAAAAGGCATCCGTATTGGAAAGGAAGATTAAAATTGTCTTTATTTGCAGATGACATGATACTGTACACAGAAAATCTCAAAGATTTCACCAAGAAACTACTAGAACTGATAAGTGAATTCAGCAAAGTAGCAGGATACAAAATTAATATCTAGAAATCAGTTGCATTTTTATATGCCAATAACAAACCAATAGAAAGGGAAATTAAGAAAACAATCCGCCCTGGCTGGTGTGGCTCAGTGGATTGAGCGCGGGCCTGCGAACCAAACAACCGTTGTTCGATTCCTAGTCAGGGCACATGCCTGGGTTGCAGGCCAGTTCCCAGCAGGGGACGCATGAGAGGCAACCACACATTGATATTTCTCTCCCTCTCTCCTTCCCTTCCCCTCTAAAGATAAATAAATAATATATTTAAAAAAATAAAACAATCCCACTCACAATTGCTACAAAAGGAATAAAATACCTAGGAATAAACATAACTAAGGTTGTAAAAACCGGTACTGGAGTTGGACCCTTACCTGATATAATGTACAAAAATTAACTAAAAAATGGATTAAAGACCTAAAAGTAATTCCAAAAGCTATGTAATTCCTGCAATGAAGGTCAGGGGAAGAGATTCAAGACAGTGGATTTGGTCATTACTTCTTAAAAGTGAATGACACAAAAAGCACAGGCAATAAAAGTAAGTGAAACTAAAGCAAACGTGGAAATTTTTTAAAGAATTACCAAATATACCAAGCATCCCACTTATGAATATGTATCTAAATAATTCAAAGCAGGATCTTGAAGAGATATTCACACACCCTTGTTTACTGCATCATTATTCACAATAGCCAAGAGGTGGAAGCAACCCAAATGTCCCTGCACATGTGAATGGGCAAAAAAAAAATGTGGTATTTATACACAATGGAATACTTTTCAGCCTTTAAAAAGGACATCCTGCCACAAGGATATTGTGCTAAGTGAAATAAGCCAGTCACAATAGGACAAATACTTTATCATTCCACTCATATGAAGTATCTAAAGTAGTCAAAATTATATAAACAGAAAGTAGAAAGATGGTTGCTAAGGACTAGGGAGTGGGGTGCTGGGAGAGGAAATTAGTGTTTAGTAAGTAGAGAGTTTCAGTGTTGTAAGATGAAAAAGTTCTAGAGATATGTTGCACAATAATGTGAATATATTTAACACTACTGAACAGTACACCTAAAAATGAGTAAGAGGGTAAATTTAATGTTGTTTTTTAACTGTAGTAAAAAACACTAATTTCCAACCCCCCCCCCAAAAAAAAAAAACTAACGTATTCCTGCACAGGCTAGAAAGGCATGTATTTCCAGCACAGAGTCACCCTTGCTAGAAGGACAGATATAGAAGACTACACAGTGGCTGGAGAAAAAGGAGGAAGGGGAGCGAGAAGTATGCAATTGCAGAAGGGAGGGAGATAAGGTGGAAGAAGAAGGCCAGAGCAGGAGTAGAGTTAATAAACAAAAAGCCAGACTCAGCAGGTCCAATGTAAGATAAAGGGAAAAAAAAACTACTAAAACCCAGGAGACATTTTAAGGTCAAAACCCCAAATGGAGAAGAAAGTTGCTATGCTCTGAATGTTTGTGTCCCCCTCAAAGTAATATGTTAAAATCCTAATGTCCAATATTACTGTATTTGGAGGTGGGATCTTTGGGAGGAGATTAGGTTATGAGGGCACAGCCCTCATAAATAGGATTAGTAGAATTAGTGCCCTTAAAAAAGAGGCTCCATATAGTTGGTTCTCTTTTTATTTTAATGCTGTTTTCTTTAGCTGTGCAGAAGCTTTTTATTTTAATGAGATCCCATTTGTTTATTCTTTCCTTTATATCCCTTGCTCTGGGGGACATATCAGTAAAAATGTTGCTGCATGAGATATCTGAGATTTTCCTTCCTATGTTCTCCTCTAGAATTTTAATGGTGTCATGGCTTATATTTAAGTCTTTGACCCATCTTGAATTTATTTTTGTGTATGGTGTAAGTTGGTGCTCGAGTTTCATTTTTTGCACGTAGCAACTATATGGGAAAACATATTTGCCAATGATACCTCAGACAAGGGTTTAATCTCCAAAATACACAAAGAACTTACACGACTCCACTCCAAGAAGACAAGCAACCCAATTAAAAAATGGGCAAAGGACTTGGACAGGCATTTCTCCAAGGAGGACATACAGAGGATTCAGAGACACATGAAAAGATGCTCAATATTGCT
>PVKM010003137.1:0-59645 GCA_004027735.1 Carollia perspicillata
AATACCATATGATCTCACCCTAAGTGGAACCTAATCAAGAAAACAAACAAACAAGCAAAATATCACCAGAAACATTGAAATAAAGAACAAACTGACAGTAACCAGAGGGCTGGAGGGAGGAGAATAATGGGGGGAAGAAGAGGAAGGGTTGCCAAGGAACACATATAAAGGATCCAGGGACAAAGTCAAAGGAGGGAAGGATTGAGGATGGGAGGTGGAGGTGGGTCAGATGGAAAAAGTGGTGGCAGAAAATGCAGATAACTGTACTTGAACAGTAAAAATGCAAAAAAAAAAAAGATTAAAGAGAGAAAAGGAAAATTGAAAGAATTGTCAGTCCCTGTCAAAACAAACAAATGAACAAAACAAAACCCAACTCCTACTTGTACAAAGAAGCTCATGTTCTTTATCAAGACGCATTCAAAGACTGGAGAAACAAAATGCTAAAAACCCAAATAGAACATGTAACTGACTGAGAACAGTACCTTACATATTTGTATATAAAATTTATGAACACTGGGGAAGGTGCGGGGGGAATGGAGTAATATAATGACGAGTCTCCTTTCTAGTAAGGGTGGGCCTGGTTAACTCCCTGCCCCACGTACATCTGTGACCTTCCAGTGCATTCTTGCCCTTCTCATGCTTGCCCTGACTCCGTTGGCCTGTTTGTGGAATACACAGGAAAAGGTGCAGTGACAGGCTTAGTGACTAACTGTAACCAGTGACAAATTCTCAACTAACTTATTCAACTTTTCACTTTGTATATGGCAAAATGCATTTTAGCCGCCTTGAATGGAATACAGGTAATTTTTGTGAGT
Source organism: Carollia perspicillata (assembly GCA_004027735.1). NCBI lineage: Eukaryota > Metazoa > Chordata > Mammalia > Chiroptera > Phyllostomidae > Carollia > Carollia perspicillata. Next base: position 816 of record PVKM010003137.1, read on the forward strand.
CCATTGTGTAGTTCTAAGTATGACCCCTGTGAGTTTACACATGTGATTCTCTAGGGATGCTCAGGTTGTATTTCATCTAATCTACTATCACAACACTCTGATGTTGTCTCTTATTATGAATAAAATCACTACCTCCATGTTCCATTTGCAAAAATAAAATCCAACACTGCCCTGGCCAGGTGGCTCAGTTGTGTGAAGCATCATCCCATACATCAAAAGGTAACAGGTTCCATTTCCAGTCAGGGTACGTATATGAACACATTGATTGTTTCTCTCTTACATCAATGTTTCTCTCTGTCTCCCTTCTTCTCTCTCTAAAATCAATAAATATATTGTCAGGAGAGGAATCAATAAGTAAATAAGTCAATACTAAAATAGCAAAAAGAAAACTAAGTGGGACAAATTACATGACAGAGGGCTGTTACCACGATATATTTCAGTCCACCTGAGCTTGCATTTTACCTCATTTTTTTTTTAAATTTATTTATTTTTATTTTAGTTGTTGTTCAAGTACAGTTTTTTGTCTTTTACTCCCACCCCATTCCACTCCCCCAGTGCTCCCCACCTCCCTCTCATTTCCACCCATCTTAGTTTTTGTCCATGTTTCCTTTATATTTGTTCCTGTGACCCCTTCACCTTTTCCCTTGAAATTCCCTCTCCTCTCCCCTCTGGTTACTGTCAGCCTGTTTTCTATTTATGTGTCTTTGGTTATATTTTGCTTGCTTGTTTGTCTTGTTGTTTAGGTTCCTGTTAAAGGTGAGATCATATGGTATTTGCTATCAGAGAGACGCAAATTAAAACTACAATGAGATACCACTTCACACAGGTCAGAATGGCCATCATAAACAAAACAACAAACAAGTGTTGGAAAGGATGTGGAGAAAAGGGAACCCTAGTACACTGTTGGTGGGATTGCAGACTGGTACAACCACTATGGAAAACAGTATGGAATTTTCTCAGAAAACTAAAAATGGATGTGCCTTTTGACCCGGCAATTCCACTGCTAGGTTTATACCCTAAGAACCCAGAAACACCAATCCAAAAGAATCTATGCACCCCAATGTTCGTGGCAGCACAATTTACAATAGCCAAGTGTTGGAAGGAACCTAGGTGCCCATCAGTAAATGAATGGATCAAAAAACTATGGTACATGTACACAATGGAATTCTATGCAGCAAAAGGAAAGAAGGAGCTCCTACCCTATGCAACAGCGTGGATGGAACTGGAAAGCGTTATGCAAAGTGAAACAAGCCAGGTGATGAAGGACAAATACCATTTTACCTCATTTTAAATTGTTCCTTTAAATTGTTTAGACACCTGTGGACAGTGCCCCATAAAAATGTCCTCATTCACCATGAGCAAAATTTTGGAGTTTCCTTTTTGCGATTAAGACACAGGATGGGAGCCCTAACCATCGCAATACATTACATTAATCTGGCAACTTCATCAGTCCACTGATTTGATAAACACGTATTAAGAATATGCCATATGCCAGGGGCTGATGTGACTGCTAGAGAAGGGCAATAAGATGATTAAAATCTGACTTTGAGGCACATGCACAGCTTCAGGATGCAGACATTAAATGAAGAGCTGCCCTGCATCACAGGTGAGTGAAATTATATATATATAAAGACTGTGACAGGAGTGTTAGGGAGGAAACATTCAGTCTGGTATGACAGGTGGGGTTCACAAGAATGTACAATTTTTCATGTTTGAATGCCACAGACTGTTTTTTAAGTACAAGAAATTAGATAAAAGACTGCAATAGCATCTACTGTAGACTTCAATTCTTCTATAGCTGATTACAATATTCATACTAAAATTCTGGATTTTCTGGGAATACCCAGAAACTGGGATTGTAAATCAAGTGTGAACAGTACATTAAATATTAGGGAGCACCCTGAGACATAACTAAAGAAGATTTTTGTGTGTGTTTAGTGTGTGAGATTATAAGAAATGCTTTTAATTTTACTTTGTTGCACCATCTGTGTTAAAAACAAGCAGGCACCCAGACCATAGTCTATCTGTCCTTTCCAATAGGGCACTAGCCCTGAGTGTGCAAGGAAGAAATAATTGTCTCTAGCATTACACACATATCAAGAAGTGCTATTTCACTGGCTTAAATTAGTCTCTTCATTTGGGTACAAAAGTGTATATATTTACACATCTAAATACCTCTATCTATTTCTAACTATATAGATGGATGTAGATATATATAGATATATATACTGGATCATATATTATCCTATATATATAATATATATATATATACTGGATTATATATTATCCTATATATAATATATATATTATATATTATATATTATCCAGTATATATAGATATATATACTGGATTATATATTATCCTGTTACCATATTTTTATATTTTTAAAAATCAGAGTTTATAGTGTTTTTTGTTGCTCTTTTTAAATTCTTATATCCATCTGCTATATTTTATTGTCGTGAAGAACTTCCTTTAACATTTCTTGTAGTGTAGGGTGTGCTGGTGATGATGCTTACAGTTTTTGTATGTTTGAACACCTTTACATACCTTTATTTTTGAAAAAATATTTTCCTGGATAAAATAATTCTGGGTTGATAGTTTTTTCCTTCCAATCCCATAAACTCATTGCTCCACTATTTGCATTGTTTCCAATGAGAAATCCTCTATCACTCTTTCTTGGTTTGTTTGTATACAATGTATCTTTCTTCGCTGGCTATTTTTAGAATTGTCTCTTTTAACACTTGTATTGAGAAATCTTATTAAGATGTGTCTATTTGAGTTTCCTTTTCCTTTTCTTGTGTTTAGGGTTCACCGAACTCCTTAGAACTGTGGATTTTTAGTTTTTGATGAATTTGGACAATTTTCAGTTATTATTAATTCAATATTTTCTCTGTTTTCCCCTTTCCTTTCAGAATAACAATGACACATACATTAAGATGTTCAAAGCACCACAGCTCACTGATCCTGTCCTCATTTTCTGATTTTTTTTTCTTTTTGTGTCTCAGTTTGTAGTTTCTATTGCTATGTTTTCAAGTATATTAATCGTTTCTTCTATAGTTTCTAGTCTGCCATTAATCTCATCCAGTGTATTTTTTTTTAGTTAAAACATTGTATTTTTCATCTCTAAATATCAATTCTGATCTCTCTCAGTGACTCTACTTTTCAACTGATGTTACTGAGTGATAATAACTGTTTTAATGTTCTTGTCTGCTAATGTTAATATTAATGTCCATTTTAGATCAGTTTTAATGAAACTTTCTCATCATTAAAAATATGTTTTCCTGCTTCTTTGTACACTTGGTAGTTTTGACTGAATGCCAGATTCTGTGAATTTTTCTTTGTTGAATGCTGTATTTTTATTTTTGTCATCCTATAAATATTCCCCCGCTTTTTTCTATGACGCACTTAAGTTACCTGGAAATGGTTTATCTTTCATATCTTGTTGTAAGATTTCTTAGGTGGAAGTTAAAGTGTTCAGTCAAGGGCTAATTAATCTTGACCACAGAGGCAAGACCCTTCTGTGTCCTGAGAGTTATATTTTTTCAGCCTGGCCAGTGGATGGCAAGCACTATCCCTTGCCCAATGTGAATGCTGTTCCAACTGAACATTTTGGGTAGTTCTTTTCTAGTCTTGGTGGTTTCTTCATATGCATGCACTGATCAGCACTTAACTAAACACTCATTGGACAGATCAGAATACTCTCTCCGCACAGCCTTCTCTCTCCAGCTCTCTGTCCTGTACACTCTATCCACTATGGTCTCAGCGCACTCTGCTACAAATCCTCAATTCAAGGAGACCAGTGGGCTCTGCCTGGGTTCTCTTCACTGTGCTTTGCCTTGGAAATTACCTTAAAATAATAAGCTGCAGCAATTATAGCTAGCTCTCCTCATTTGCTAACTTTCACCTCTCAGAATCACTGTCCTGCATTGCCTGAATCCATTATAATATCTTGAAAACTTTTGCTTCATAAATTCTTTATATTCTTTTTTTGTTTGTTTGTTTCAGACAGGAAGTCCCTGTTATTCTAACAAGGGAAGAAGTAGAAGTCCCTGACATCATAATTCGTATTTTATTACTTATTAAATAATAGATATGTTCACTGGATTTTCTAAATCACAGCACTATATTGTAAATACAATTCTCTATCAATGGTAAATAATACCTTTCATCTTAACTCTCAGAAATTTTTCCACTAAGGCTTTTACCTTCTTTTGTAGTGCCCCATATACCAAAGTCTCTATGAACATTAATAAGCTATTATATACCAGCATGCCCCCAAAAGGCAAGTTCCAAGCCTGTCCTGATGTAGAAAAAGACCTGTTGATCATAAAACTCATGATGCTTATGCCTCAGGGCCTTCACATGCATAAGCTCTATACTGAAAATTGTGTTTCTAATATGTATTCTTTTTCTTAAAGTGGGTTCCCCAAATGTATGAAGTTGGAGCTCCACCAAAGCTAAAGTTGGTCCTGGACATAGGATTTTTCTGAGATCAGGCATGCAGTTTTAGATATTTGTCTCCTCATATCTTGGTCTAACATACTTTTTCCTGCAAAAGCCATTCTGGCTTTGTTCTACATGCCACTCAACACACAGTGGATTCTCAATACTTAATTAACCCAAAAATATTATTCTATGACATCAGCTACCTAAAAAAATTAAATTTGAAGTACAGAAGTGAGAAAATTAGTGTTGAGCTAAAAATAGCTCTTTTACTATTATAAAACTACAGAATCAACAAATTTTGCTAATGTTCAACTTATGAGAAAAAAAGATGTCCTCAACCCTGTAAACCTAGTTGAAATGAGTCATAGACCTTGTTGTAGCAATTATTTTGCACTTCACTACCTTTAACACTGATTATATCTACAGGGGTAATTACTTACAGAGAAAGTAACAAATAGCATATCTCTGACACATTGACTTACCAGTAATTGCCAGTTACATACTCACATTTACTATGCTATATGCACAAAGACAACAGTATTTTCTTCCTCATTGCCTATTTTATTTTTCCTGTGTTGCTGTAAAAAGTTGCAGGAGTATTTTTTTTTAAGATTTCATTTATTTACTTATTTTTAGAGAGAGAAGGGAGGGAGAAGAGAGAGAGAGAAACATCAATATGAGAGTGAAACATTGACTAGATGCCTCTTATATGTGCCTCAACTGGGGACCAAACCTGCAACCTTTTGCTTTTCAGGGTAACACCCAGCCAACTGAGCCACACAGCACAGGGCTGAAAGTTGCAGAAATATTAACTGAAAATGGTAACTTTCAAAGTATCTTCAAACTGGTTCTTGGAAAACAGTGTGATAAATACATGTTATCATTAACGTAAATAAAGCAGTAGATATAGAAGTAAACAGAGAATACATTAAGCTTTTTTGAGTACCTACAATGTGTCTGACACTACAATAGAAGCAAAGATTACAAGATTATTTTGGATACCCTCTAATATTTTCTAGAAGAAACAATTTTTTAAAAGAAAAAAATAGCCCTGGCTGGCGTAGCTCAGTGGATTGAGTGCGGGCCTGCGAGCCAAACGATTGAGGTTTGATTCCCAGTCAGGGCACATGCCTGGGTTGCAGGCCAGTTCCCAGCGAGGGACGCACGAGAAGCAACCACACATTGATATTTCTCTCCCTCTCTCCTTCCCCTCCCCTCTAAAAATAAATAAATAAAATCTTTAAAAAAAAGAAAAGAGAAAAATAGCACAACATCTCTGATAAAAGCTGGAATGGGGGTGAGAGTACTATGAAGAGATTGAATTAAGATGATCAATGGAACACAACCCTTCACTCTTCTACACACACACATACACACACAGCCCTCCCTCAAAATCTTCAGACATGAGAGACCATAACAAGTGTAATCAAATAGACTCAACTTAGCAATAAGCAAAACTGGAATGATTTATTTTTTCTACTAACTGATATTACATTTGCTTTCCAAAATGTATCTGGTAAATTGGTTACAGGAAAGAAAAATTTTGTCAAATATAAGTATCTCATGTTTATCTGATAATATTTTCTCATCATCTTAAAAAATAAACTGTCATTTTCTGTTTTAAAATATGATCACAATGGAAGGGTCAGCCCAGCCTAGAAACCACTCTGGTGGCCTGTTTCCTGTTCCCCTCATGGCTTTCCTTTCTGCTCCTACCCAGCACAGAAGAGCCAGATGTGTGTGGGCGGGGGATGTCTCTTTACTTCAGGGTTGACAAGACGTTGATTTGCTTATGCATGTCTCCTTATTCACAGCCATTATTTTTCACTCTAATGCATGTTGGTTATTGGTCTCTCTATGTACGCCTCCAAAAACAGCTCCCAAAAGCCATACTGGTCATCCTTTGGTGCTCTGCTGGTGGTGGTAGAGGAGTGGGAACCCTTGTTTACATCCCTGACACATTGGTCCGACCAAAAAATAGCTATTTCCTCCTAGTGATATGTTCCCTTCTATGGTCCCTGCTCCACTGCATGGCCTCCAGGGAATCTGAAAGGTGTCCTCTTTTTTACCCACCAGAAACTCAGGTAGCTTTGCAGTCTTTATCTTTCCACCAAACAGGACTACTACAATCTGGCCTTTACATCTAAATCTTAAAACCTCTCCCCATTCCATTCTCCCCACAAGGCTGTCAGTCTGCATTCTGGCTCAGTAAATCTCTGAAGAGGTGAGCATCCACCTCTGTATTAGAAAAGGATATAGATTAGGTCAGCAGAAATTTGAGAAACAGAGGAGTCAAAGATCATCCTCTCTATTCTCCCCAACAACTTCACTCTTTCCCAGTCCCCCTCTAAAATTTGGAAGACTGAGGGTAGACAGCTGATACCCTACAATACACTGTGTCGACAGCAATTCCTGGATATTTGTGTTCTGTGTTTCCGCATCCCATTGTGTCTAAAAAATACCCATCTGTGTCTCCTGCTTCTGGTGAGAAGAGGAAGGCAATTACTTTTGAAATGAAACTCAAGATAATTGCCCAGCATGAAGGCAGTAAGCCATAATTACCTAAATTACATGAAATAGTCAATACTTTATTATAAATAGGCTCTGTGTTAGATGATTTTTGCCCAACAGTAGGCTAATATAAGTGCTCTGAACATGTTTAAGGTCAGTTACCCTAAACTATGATATTTGGTAGTTAGGTATATTGAATACATTTTTAACTTATGGTATTTTCCACTTCAGATGGGTTTATTGAGACGTAACCCTATGGTAAGTAGTGGAGCATGTTTATTATATTTGTATGCATATCCATAAAAGTGCTGTAAGAGAAAGTGTGCCAGTAAGAATAAATTTAAATATAGTGGTAAACCTAATATCGTGAATGGGCTCAACTTTCACAACAAAAGTCAGAGGCCTTCTGATTGGAAATGTAAGCCTCTTGCCATAGAGTCAAGAGGTAGATTTCAGTGAAATGGCTCAGGAATTGCAGAACCATTTTTTCATTTCCTATTGCATGGCTGCAATAGGAAATGAAAAATATCTATTCTATTTATGTAAAATGAAAAAATGCAACTAATTACTGTAAAAAACATGAACTTTCATGCAACTAAAATATTAACTTCTGAACATACAAAGGGAAAAAAGTCAATATAAAAAGAAACTGATACAATCACTTTCATAGTTGGAAAATTTACTATAACTTTCTAATGCAACTAATGCATTAGAATGCATTAGAGAATGGAATGGGGAGAGGTTGTAAGGTTTAGGTGTAGAAAGGCCAGATTGTAGTAGTCCTGTTTGGTGGAAAGATAAAGACTGCAAAGCTACCTGAGTTTCTAGTGGGTAAAGAAGAGGACACCTTGTTGCACTTTGTATAACTTTCTAAAATGCAACTAATTACTGTAAAAAACATGAACTTTCATGCAACTAAAATATTAACTTCTGAACATATAAAGGGAAAAAAGTCAATATAAAAAGAAACTGATACAATCACTTTCATAGTTGGAAAATTTACTCTAACTTTCTAATAAAATGATAGATCACGTGAGCAAAAATACATAAGAATATAGAGAAAAATACAGTGCAATTAATAATTTGGTCTAATATGTATACTGATTTTCACCCAAGAAACAAATAATATAATTTTTTTCAAACATGTTTGGGACAATTCCCAAATTGACCATGTAGTGGAACATAAATTTTCAATAGTTAAAATAAAAATGTCCCATTCACAACTATTTTGGCAATAAATTTAATACTCCCCAAAATAAAAAAGAAAATCTATTTTGTAAAGTAAAATTAAAAAAAGAAAAGCTTCTAAAATTAAGTACATGGATTAAAAATTTTGATAATATGCATATTATCTGGAAATTATAGATAATGTGAGAACAACAATCAGAGCAATAAATCTTAACATGTGTGAATTATGGCAGTCAGAAAAAATTCATAGCCATAAATATATGATACAGAATACAAGAGAACTATTAATTCATAACACAGTTGACCACCATACCCGTGAGTTCTGCATCCATGGATACAACCAACTGTGGATGGGAAATACTCGTTTTTAAAAGTTAGGTTGTTGCTGACATATACTATGTAGTTAGGCCAATGATGCTTGTATCTGTACTGAACATGTACAGACATTTTCTTGTCATTGTTCCCTAAACAATGCAGTAAAACAATTATTATCTTAGTATTTACATTGTATTAGGTATTATAAGTAATCTCCAGATGATTTAAAGTACACTGCAGGATGTTCATAATTTACATGCAAACACTATGCCATCTTATATAAGGGACTTGAGCGCCCACAAATTTTGGTATCCAATACCCCATGAAAACCAAGGGATGACTATATACTAAGAATAAAAATTCAGAAAAGCTTAGTAAGAATAAGAGAGAATTTTTAATAATTTTTATAACAGAAAAAATTTAAATAGTGGTTTTGTAAAGCACACATAATCAATTGCATGGCATATCTCATATTCAAAGAGAGAATGTACAGAATAGAAATAACATATAAAAGGACATGGCTATGTAAATATAAAATGTTTTTATAATTTGATATGTAATATGTAATTTTATAAAAATATTAATTGTACTATGGACAATTTTAAACAAATACAACTGACAATCTTAGAAGACAGGACTAATTTTCTAGCAAAATTTTCATAGCCGAAGTTAGTTCAAGGACAATTATCTAAACCAAATAAAATAATAAGCACTGAGGAAACTGATAAGCTATCTGGAGTACTTCTAAAGAAGGCATCAAGCCTGCACTGTTCTTCAGGTAGATATATCAAATTGCAGGTCTTGATAATTCTTGTATTAGAAAACCTGTCTTCAAGAATAGAAAATATGAAAATAATCAACTCATTTAGCAAAGCCAAATTAATCCTGATACTAAAACCAGAAAGGGGCACTAGCCAGGTCACCCAGTGGTTAGAGTGTCATCCTGTACACCAAAAAGGTTGCGGGGTCAATTGCAGGCCAGAGAACATACCTAGGTTGCAGGTTTGATCTCAGCTCAGGTCACATATGTAAGGCAACCAATCAGTGTTTCTCTCCAACACTGATGTTTGTCTGTCTGTCTCTCTCTCTCTATCCCCCTCCCCACTTCTTCTTTCTTGAAAAGGAATGAGAAAATGTCCTTGGTTGAGGATAAAAAAATATAAAAAATACGACCAGAACAGTATAATAAAGAAAAAACTGGACCATTTTTACCTGTTATAAAATTATAATATAAAGCCTTAACAAAAATTCAGTAGTATGAGAACATATCAGGATTGGGTAGACTTTTATAGAAAATACAAGGATGGATAGTTCAGCATTTAGCAGCATATTAATACAACTCACTTCAATAACTGATATAAAAAAATCCTACCATTCTCTAAAGATGTGAAAAACATTAAAAATCAGTTCCTGATTTTTAAAGGCTCTTAACATATTAGAAATAGGACAAAACTGATTAAACAGATAAAAAGTCATAAGGTAAAATATACATTGCACTAAAAGTGGAGAAAACATTAGCATCCATTAATATTCAAAGCAGCACAAGTATATCTCAATGACTTCAGATGTCTAATATTATAATGAATAACTGAATAAAACAATAATAAAGTAGGAAAAATCAGTGTTGAAGATTTGAAAGGAAGAAACAAACTGTCTTTATTTTTGTCTTAGAATGTCCAAGACAATAAACTAACAAACTATTAGAAAAAACACAAATTCAGAAAAATGTCTGGATTCAAGATCAATACACAAAAAAGTTGTATTTTCTATTACACTGAAAATGAATTAGATGATATTACAAAGATCCCATTTATATCAGCACCAAATTATAAAAAATATCTGAGGATAAATCTAACAAAATGAGCAAGAGCAAATTTATTTAAAACACATACATGCAGAAATGATTTAATGAAACCATACTGAAGTACTGATGGGAAGATTCAACATTATATAGATTTCAAATAAATTATTATTCAACAATGTTTACCAAATCCCAGAAGATTTTTGTATAAAAATGTTACAAACTAAAAAAATTAATATTTCACTTTATACATAGAAAGAATATGAACTCTGAAGCTAAATCAAATCACTTGGGTCCAAATTACATGTCAGCTACTCCTAAGCACATTCCTCAATTTTTTTGTGTCTCTGTGTCTTCCCACATAAAACGGAATAATAAGAATACCTGCCTAATAGGGTTGTCAAACATGAAGGAGTTAATATTCATAAGCACTTAGACTGCTACTTGGCAAACAGTAGCACCACATAGGTGATTATTAGATAAGCAGGTAGAAGAACAAGTGGATAGGTAAATGACAGATAATGATAAGCTGGACAGACAGATTTTTCTCAGGAGGGAAAATACCCTGGTACTTTTCTTGCCAGATATTGACATATACTATACCCAGAGCCACCAGCAAGAACTGAGGCCTGAACCAGGAATACTCTTTCAGACATGACCTAGGATGGCTCTTTAGCATCTTAGTACAGTCCTGGAATTCCAGGAACACAGTTCATTATCTCTTTTGTTTATCTCGTATTTGTCATGCTTGAGCACCAAGTGATGTTTCCTATGCAATTTTCACTAAATAACTGGATACATACATTTATATATAATGTATATTCATATTCATATACAGTGAGTATACATATACAGTTTTACACACAATAGGAATTGAAATGTGTTTTTGGCCCAAGAATAGAATAAAAATTAGCAATGGAAGAAAATTAAGAGGGTCCAGGGAAACGCATACACCTATATGGTAACCGTAATAAAATTGGCAAAATATAGTCAAGAGGAAACATAAGTACTTAAAAAGAAAATACGTGACACTTCATTAATACTCAGGGAAATGGAAGAGAAAAACAAGATATACCTGTTTTTTCCTATCAAGTATGTAAAACTTCAAAAAGATTAAATAATAACCAGTGTTGATGAGGATGTGTGTGTGAGCTTCTCTCTAAGAAACAGCCTTTCTGGAAGGCAATCTGGTAGTATATTTGATAAGGCATGTACTCTCCCTCCAGGAATCCAGTCCATGGATCCGGTCACATACTCACTCAGGTGCACAAAGAACTATGTCAGAAATGTCGACTTGGCCATTGTTGTATTTAGTAAAAACCTGGAAATAATCTGCATCCACCCATAGAGGAATGGTAATTCATTACCACGGTGGGTCATACAAAAGAATTCTATGCAGATTATTAGGGTAAAGTTGATCTATATGGAAACTCCTCCAAGACAAAATATGATTAAGTGAAGTCATAATAAAATATATAGAAATTGAAATCCATTTAAGTAAATAATATATATTCACACACTTGCATCTGTGTAGATGCAGAAAAAACTTGTAGATGTGGAGGTCTACCTACAAAATTGTTAAGATTGTTTATCTCTGGGAAAGGGTTAGGATGGGGAAAGGGATGTGGATGCAAAGAAGAATTTATCATTATTGTTTGAAATTTTTATAAACCAAATGTGTTTGTGTATTTCTTTTATGATTAAAAATAAGTTAATCAGTGAGAAACAATAATGTAATAATCCAAATGCTATGAAAACACAGATGAAAGGGTGATTAATGCTTCTCTGGTTGGGGTAGAAAGTAGAGTAGGACAGAAATTTTCTCTGCATCTGCATGAATAACATAACAAATAAAGTAATGAAAACATTACTTCTTTCAGCAATAAAGCATGTAACTGTCCGATGGAGCTGTCAAGTTACTTGCCGTGAGGGCTTGGACACAGTGTTCATATCGACAGAGCAACCCTCAGACTGCACTGTGCACTGTGGACATGTGTTCCAGCATGTAGGACAAAGTACCAGCAGGGGCCTCATAAACGAAGAGATGCCAGTCCACTCTTACACAAGCAACTCAATTGACTTGACTCTTAAGTTTAATTGCTAAGGATTAAAAGATAGAATTTAGATAAATATAATTAAAACATGTACTTATGTCTAGATGTAGTGGCTAGAGTGAATTTATTTTAAGAGTTTTCAGTAACAGCTGTATGCTGAAGAACAACATACTATCCACTCTCAGGGCCCCTGGGGGCAGACTGTAATTTCCAAAGATAGGCCGAACAACCTCTCTGTTGTTCTGCTTTTGCACTGTTACTCGTTACTCGCTCACACATCAAAATGTGCAATCTGTTAACATTTTTTACAGCGCTTATTTATTTAATTTTTTAGAGAGGGGTGATAGAAGGGAGAAAGAAATGGAGAAAAAACCTTGATGTGAAAGAGAAAGGTCAGTTGGTTGCTTCTCTGATATGGACCAGAGACCAAATTTGCAACCCAGGCACATGACTTGATTGGGAATCAAACCTGTGACCTTTTGCTTTGTGGGAAGATGCCCAAACAACTGAGCCACACCAGTCGTGGTTAACATTTTATTTTATCAATTTAGGATATTTATAAATTATTTTTTTCCATCCAAAATTTATCTCATGATTCTTATTATTGAGGTATAATTGGCATATTAATTTTAGGTGTACAACATAATGATTCAATATTTGTATTTTTGTAAAATGTTCACCACAATATCTTGTTATCAATAACAACAACAAAACAGCAACAGCAAAAGATGTGGAATCTCTGAATATAGTAGAAGTTGTGCTAGTTCTGAACGAAGGTGTTAACAGGCCTGGCAGTTTCTACTTCTTACCCCTTGAAAGCCAGTCACTGGGCAGAAAGTGCACCTTTCCTGGGACCACTATGCTGTGGGACCACAGACACTGGAAGATGAGAGTCCATGCACAGGGAAAAGGCCAACCAGCAATGAAGTGTATGGACATACGTGGGACTCCTCCAGCCCCATTCACCCAGGTGAGGCCACGCAGATCAGAGACTACTGCCTAGCCAAGCTGTTCCTATCTGCAAACTCACAAGTAAAATAAAGCGGTTGTTTTAGTTGCTGAGTGTTAGAGTAGATCATTTGTGGCAACAGACAACCAGAATAGATCATATTCATATGGCCTGTACCCAGACCACTATCTTCAGGAAGATGGGAGCATGCGTTTTTATCTGGGATTTCTGAACTAAAATACCTGAGTAAGTCAGATTTTTGGTTAGAAATGTGCCCAGTCCAAAGGCCACAATCCGGAAAGTTATATTACATGTAATAGATAATAGTATATCTTACAAGATTATGAGTTAGAATTTCTACTTTAGATTTCACACAATGGTGGTGGCGATAGGGAGGAAGACAAGTCTACATGTGTTGACTGGCTTCCAGTGGCAGATCCAATGTGATTTCTTTACACTGTATTTAATAACTCAAGGGAGATATCATGATATCATTTATATGTGGAATTTTGTAAAGCCAAACTCATAGAAACAGAAAGTAGATTGGTGGTTACTGGGGACTGGAGGTTGGAGAAAAAGATGCTGGTTAAAGGGTACAAACGTCTAATTACAAGAAAAATAAGTTTTGGGGATTTAATGTACAGCATAGTGATTATGATTAAGAATACTCTACATATCTTGAAAGTTGCTAAGAGAGTAGATCTTAAATGTTATCACCACAAAAAAGAAATTGTAATTATGTGACATGATGGAAGTATTAGCTAAACCTACAGCGTTAATCACTCTGCAGTATATAAGCATATCAAATCAATACTATGTGTATACCTTAAATGTATGAAACATTATGTTAAGTCAGTTATAAAGTTACGGGGAGAAGTATCCACAATTTATAGATAAAGAAACAAAGGTTCAAATAATCTGGCTAAAGTCACACAATTAACACATTTGGTCCATGTTTGGCAGATTCAGATCCCTCTGCTTTTTTCCTATAAAGTACAGGTTCTCAAAGTTCAGTATCCATCAGAATCACATGGGAGACTTGTTGAAAAACAGACTATTAGATCTCGCCTCTGATGTTTTGATCTTGCGGGTCTGGAGCACACAAGTGTACTTCTAACAAGTCCTCCAGGCCATGATACACAGACTCTGCTTTATGGGGCCTGGAGCCCTGGAAGTGTACTTCTAACAAACCTCCAGGCCATGATACACACACTCTGCCTTATGGGGCCCTGCACCAGACCCTGCTGCCTTCCCCTGCTGACAACTTTCTCTGAGCAAGAACTAGTGAATATATAAAACAAGCTTTGCTTTTGCTCTCCAGGAAGACAGGGCTTCTCTTGGGATAGATTCGCACAGGTCAAACTCACTGTATGTCAACAGGAGCAAAAATGATCAGCTAATGCTAATACCTACTTAAGGTAAAATATGCTGAATTATGTCCAATTTCACCACAGACCTTACATAGAACAACTGCCCCAAAGTGACAAAATTAAGTAGGTTTCGCCTCTGACATTTCCCTTGCATCTTGCCAATGTCAATATGCCATTTTACTGTAGATGACATTAAAAGTGATATGCCAATATTGTTACCTAAAGTTTATACTATATGGCTTAAGAAATGAATATAGAAAATAAAGCAAACTGAGATAGAAGTATGAAGGGTGAAGTAGTATTCATTCATCCATCCATTCATTAACTTATTCAGCAAACAAATAAAAAATGCTAAAGCCCAGTGATAGTGTCCTGGAAAGTATAGAAATGAAGCCAATGCAGAAGTTGTCCCTGTCCTTAAGGAGTCTGCAATGTAACACTGGAGACTAGGATGCCCCAAAATAGCTACTGTAAATTGTGAAGCTACAGCCACAAAATCCATGTATCAAATTTCAATATTTACTACATGAAGGATACTGGGAAGATTAAAGAAACTTACCCTCTTCATTATTCATGATGTGTATTTAAATTATATGTGTTAACTCACATACATATAATTTGTCACCACATTTCCAAACTCAAGTCATGTCTGCTTCATTACAACATTCTGAAAAGAGCGTATAAGAAGCTAAAATTATAGTCTAGTAAGTGAGAAAGTAGAGCTGGTTGGGAGGAGCAGGTAAGACAAGCGTGAGCTCTCAACCGCCCCACTAGCATTGCCAGAAAACCCAAGGTGGAATTTTGAATACCAAGTTGTGGTCCTGCAAACAGAAGGATCAGAATGAGGGTAATCTTGGAAACAACTCTATTGATGAGTCCTTATATTGAGATTCCTTCTTAAAGCCAGAAACTCAGAGAGGGTGTTACTGCCTTGAGATAAGAAGTGTTGGACTCCACCAAGTCTGAAATCAGGATTACCTTCTCTACCCTGCTTTGTTCAAGCAGAGATATCCAGCAACTCTAGAAATGGGAGGCCCAGGCCATAAGGGGGGTGTGGAGATTATCTAACTTATCCCTGTAGAGATCTAACTCATTCCTGTATCCACCAAGCCAAGTATGCTGCCTGATACCAGAATAAGACTGTCGCATCACCACAGAGTTTACTGCACTGAATGCAACAGACTACTTATAGCCCTATTACTGCTACTATACAGCTGGATGACCTTAAATCAATCATTTCACTTTTCAGAGTTTCAGTTTTTACTTCTGAATATGAGCACAACATAACCAAATATTTCATGGGACTTCTTTGAGGAAGAAATCAGAAAATGCAAACAAATATTATATACTATAATATGTCACATAAATGTGAGGGTTGAAAGGTAAGAAAGTTGCCTCTAAGTTGTTATTTCCTGAAATGGCTTAGATGGGAACATGTTGAATGACTCTCTCTGTATATACACAAATTTAAGTTATAGTCAGTCATGCAGTTACATAAATAATGTTTTAAGGAACAATACCCAACATTCTCCCTGCTCAGAGTTCCAACCTCAAAATTCAATAAAACTATTTTCATTTTTAATTAAAACACATCATATCTGGAAATGTTTTAAATAAAAAATGTGTAGATTTTTGGCCAGCACAAGGTGACAGAGGAGTGAATGGAAGTCACACTAAGCTCCTCCCAGGACCAATCTGGAATTACAACTAAATTGTAGAGAAATCACCTGGAACAAACAACTGAACAATAGCAAGAGAGAAGCCTTATAACCTCAGACAGACAGAAGAATAAGCTTCAGCACAACTTGGCTGGTAAGAAGTATGGTGAGACTCAAGAAGGCTGGCTGGGTGGCAGAGCTAGAGGGATAATTAGGACACTGGTTGGGTCCCCCTGGGAAGTTTGGGGTCTAAACCCTAAGCTGGGATCCCCAGCCTATAGCACCAGAGCCCAAAGAATACACACATAAAAACCAGCGACATGGTTGCTCTCTGTCAGAGATAGATGGCGGGAGATACAAACGGCTATTTAATGGGCCAGCACAGAAATTTTCATTTGTAGGCACTTACTTTGGGCTCCGACAAAGACTGGGGCAGAGCGGGCTAGAGATACCTGAGGAGAGACTAAGGATGGAGGCTTTGGGGAGAAAACTGAGAGATTAGCCACTGGGAATCCATGGCAGGGTCATGACCCATGTGGCAGCAGCTGTCCTGCTCAGGCAGACCACTTCCCTCGGAACAAGAGGAGACTGAGGGGAAACGATAGCCCCAACCCCAAGAGAGATTCTGCCCTGCCCTACAGTGCTTATGCCTGAGTTCTGAGTGCAGAGTGATTAGATTAACAACTGAAGGAGACAGCCACAGAGGGTAGATCCCTGGGACTCTTGAACAGGCTGCCTAAGGTCAGATGGGGTCAACATTTGACATCAACAGAGGCAGATCCAGAAAGAAAATACAGTGCACTTGCACAATAGTATATAAGACATAATAGGAAGAGTGACCTTCAGTCAACCATCTGGATGAAAGGACCCACCAAAGAATGACCCAACAACAATAAAAACCCAATTATATTCAGCTAGCCAACATAAATGGCATAAAGGGCATCCCCACAACATCAAGTTCAGGCGATCTAGGAGATTGCCCACTGAATCTCATAGTTCTTCTACCATAGACATTCACGCTACATACTCGGGTTGTTAAAACAGATAAATTTAAGAAGGTGAAGCAAACAAGAAAAGTTACACAAATAATGGGAAGGCAAAGAAACAACTCTCAATCAAAAGAAAAGGAAGAATTCTCAGAAAGAATGCTAAATGAAACAGAGGCAAGTCAACTATCAGAAACTGAGTTCAAAACAATGGTTTTGAATCACTGTTTTGTATATATGTATATATATATGTATATGTATATATATGTATAAATATATATATATACATGAAAGCATGACCCACACATAAGCTTCCTATAAGAATCACCTCAGAATAAAAGACCTATACAGAGTGAAAGTGAAGGGTTGGAAAAAATATTCCAAGCAAATGGACAAGAAAAAATAAGCCAAGGTACCAATATTTATATCTGACAAAATAGACTTCAAAACAAAGTCCATAAATAGAGACCCAAAAGGACACTTCATAATAATCAAAAAGAAAATTCATGAAGAAGACATAACTATTGCAAACATATATGCACGCAACGTAGGAGCACCAAATACATAAGAAAAATCTGGAAGGACTTCCACAAAGATATAGACAGAAACACACGTAAACTAGGGGATTTTAATACCCCACTGTCAACAATGGATTGATCTTCAAAACAAAATGTCAACAAGGATATCATGGAGCTGAACAATGCATTAGATCAAATGGATTTAACTGATACATATATATAGAGCCTATCATCCCAAAGAAGTAGAATACACATTCTTTTCAAATGCATGTAGAACATTTTCAAAGATAGACCACATGACAGAACACAAAATAAGTCTTAACAAATTCAAGAAAACTGAAATCGTATCAAGAATTTTCATGGACCACAAGAGCTTGAAACTAGAAAGAATCTCAAGGAAAAACTCAAAAACACTCAAACTCCTGGAGACTGAGTAGCTTGCTATTAAGCAATGAATGGTTTCATAATGAGACCAAGGAAGATAAGAAACTTTCTGGAAACAAATGAAAATGAACACACAACAATCCAAAATGTATAGAACACAGGAGAGGGCAGTCCTGAGAGGGAAGTTCATAGCAATACAGCCCTATCTAAAAAACATAAGAACATGTCAAATAAACAACCTAACCCTACAGCTATAAGAAATGGAGGAACAACAACAAACAAAGCCCAAAGTGAATAGAATGATGGAAATAATCAAGATCAGAGCAGAATTAAATGACATGGAGACTAAAAGAACAATTCAAAGGATTAATAAATCCAGGAGCTGGTTCTTTGAAAAGATAAAACAAAATCAACAAGCCTTTAATCAGACTCATCAAGGAAAAAAGAGAGAGGACCCAAATAAATAAAATCAGAAACAGAAGAGCAGAAATTACAACCGATACCACAGAAACAGAAAGGACTGCAAGAAATTACGAGGAACAATTATATGCCAAGAAATGTGACAACCTGGGTAAAATGGACAAATTTCTAGAAAACTTTAATCTTCCAAAAATGAATTAACAAGAACAGAAAGCCTGAACAGACTGATAACAGCTGGTGAAATCAAAGCAGGAATCAAAAAACTCCCAATGCACAAAAACCCTAGACCAGATGGTTTCACAGGAGAATTTTACAAAATATTTAAGAAGAGCTAACACCTATTCTTCTCATACTATTCCAAAAACTCCAAGAGAGAGGACTCCCAAAGTCTTTTTATAAAGCCAGTATCATCCTAATCTCAAACAAGATAAAGGCGCAAAAATGAAAGAAAACTACAGACCAATATTGCTGATGAACGTAGATACCAAAGTCCTCAACAAAATATAGGCAAACTGCATCCAACAATACATTTAAAAAATCGCACTTCATGATCAAATGGTATTCATCCCAGGGATGTAAGGATGGTACAATATTTACAAACCAATGAATGTAATACATCACTTAAAGAAAAGGAAAGACAAAAATCACATGATCATATCAATAGATGTAGAAAAAGCATCTGATAAGGCACAGCATCCATTGATGATAAAAACTCAGCAAAGTGTGAGTACAGGGACTATACCTTAACATAATAAAGGCTGTGTATGGAAAACCTACAGCCAATATCATACTCAACAGGCAAAAATTAAAAGCTTTCCCACTAAGATAAGGAACAAGACAAGGATGTCTGCTTTCACCACTTGTATTCAATATAGTATTAGAATTTCCAGCCACAGTGACCAAATAATAAAAATAAATAAAAGGCATCCAAATTGGAAAGGAGGAATTAAAACTGTCATTGTTTGCAGATGAGAGGATAGTATACATAGAAAACCCTATATACTTCAGCAAAAAACTACTTGACCTAATAAATGAATTTGGCTAAACAGCGAGGTACAAAATCAATATTCAAAAATCAAAGACATTTGTGTACACCAACAACAAAAATCAGAAATGGAAATTAGGGAAAAAAATCCCATTTGCTATAGCAACAAGAAAAATAAAGTACCTAGGAATGAACCTAACCAAGGAGCTAAAAGACCTATACTCAGAAAACTACACAACACTGAAGAAAAATTAAGGAAGACACAACAAATGGAAGCATAGATCGTGCTCATGGATTAAAAGAATTAACACATCAAAATGTCCATACTACCCAAAGCAATTTATAGATTCAACAGAAGCCCTATTAAAATACCACTGACATATTTCACAGATATAAAAGAAATATTTCAAAACTTTACGTGGAAACATGAATGACTCAAAATAGCCTCAGCAATTTTGAAAAAAAAAGAACAAAGTAGGGGGATCACAATACCTGACAGCAAACTATACTTCAAGGCCACTGTAACTGAACACTCTGGTACTGCCATAAGAACAGACAGAGAGATCCATAGAACAGAACAGAGAGCCTAGAAAGAAACCCATGCATGTATCTATGATCAATTAATATTCAACAAAGGGGGCAGACGGGTAAAATGGAGTGAGCCTCTTCAACAAGTGGTGTTGGGAAGGCTGGACAGCAACATGAAAAAAAAAAAAGAAACTCAATCACCCGCTTAAAACCATACACAAAAATAAATTCAAGGTGGGTAAAAGACTTAAATATAAGTCATGATGCCATGAAAGTCATAGAGGAAAACACAGGCAGGAAAATCTCAGATATTCCATGCAGCAATATTTTCACTGATATGTCCCCTAGAGCAAGGGACATAAAGGAAAGAATAAACAAATGAGACTTAGTCGAAATAAAAAGCTTCTGCATGACTAAAGAAAACATCAACAAAATGAAAAGGGAACCAACCATATGGGAAAATGTATTTGGCAATGACACCTCAGACAAGGCTTTGAGATCCAAAACATATAAAGAACTCACAGGAAAGAAGGGGAAGTTTTGTCAAGGAACATGTACAAAGGACCTGTGAACAAAGCCAATAGCAGATAGGATTGAAAGTTGAGAAGGGGAGGTGGGTGGGACAGGGTAAAGTGTTGGCATGAAATGGACACAACTGTACTTGAACAACAATGAAAAATAATTAATTGATTGATTTTAAAAATATGTAGAGCAATCATGGCTAGAAAATATGCTCCAACCATATCACAAAACACATGAAGAAGTTAATTAATGAATGGTAATATGAGCACAAGAAATTTCAGAGATATGAATGTAACCACCCTGATGATCTAGAAATAACTCCTTGCATATATACTGATTTAGTGCATGAAAAAATTCTAAGTCAATAAGAATATAAAGGATGACTTGATAAATAGTGATGAAGAACTCCATTCATTATACTACACACATACCCACACACACATACATGTAAACTCTAGACAGCTTAAGTCATAATAAGTAAAACTATGATATTCCAGAAAAAATTACCAGAAACTATTTATAATATTGGATTGGGAAGGTCTTTTTAAGAAAGACATGATCTGGAAGACAGAGGAAAAAACTGCCCTTCGGTAAATCAAAATTAAAAAATCATTATTGAAGTTAAAAGAAAAGTAGAAGACTTAGAGAATATATTTGCAATATATGTATCGAATAAGGTCCATGTGAAGAAAATAAGGAAAACAGCCAATCCAAAGAAAAACTGGATATAAATGAACATATAATTTGTATTAAAATACAAACAGGCAGTAAATACATGAAAAGATGGTTAAGCCCACTAATTATAAGTGATTAAATACCTAATACCTTTGACCCAGCAAGTACATTTCCAAGATTTTCTCTGAAGAAAATTTTACATATAAACATATATAAAAATGCATATAAAATATTAATTGAGATAGGATGGTTTCAGATAGGACACATTTGGAAGTAAGTAATGAAAATTTAACTCACATTGGTTTAAACGATGGGGAAATGTATTATTTCATGTAACACTGGAAGTCTTTGTATAGGGTTTGTTCCACGCTTCGTTGCATTGGTAGCGCAGCGATAATAAAAGGAAGTTAGGTCTCTCCCATCTGCACCCTACCATCCCCAACACTGTATTCGCTTCAAGACTGGGTGTCCTGGTAGTCACAACTCATATTCAGTAGTAAGCAGAATTTTCCTTAATTCTTTTTGGCCCCAGATGGCTTTCCCCTGCCCAGGCCAAAAACACCAATGGCAAAGTGATGGAACTGCTTTCCCATCATTCAGGCCCATCCCTGAAGCTCAGGTGGCATTCAGCTTCTTCCAGGTCCATGACATCAGGGTAGTGATGGGCAATAGATTAAAATGAGGCTTCTTTGAAAGGTAAAAGGGTAAAGAGAATGCAATATAAGTAATGTCTATTAACTCTAATCATAATATGTCTACAACCAGGGCAATGCCTAAATTATAAGCCATCCATTTTACAGAATGCAAAAAGCTATCAACAATTTGGGGTAGACCTAAATAAAATTAAATAGTAAACAAAGCTGCATACAATATATTAAGTATTATTTCTTTAATAATTATAAAGGTCAACAATGAAATACATATATGTATATATACATACACACATTGTATATACAAACAAAATGGGGAAACATTAACAATTGGTGTCTCTGAACCATTTTTTTCATTATTGTATTTCTAAGGATTCTTTTTAGACATTTATTAATTTACCATTCAAATTTAATTCCCCAAGGAATTTTTAATACTTCAGATATATCTGTTTATGTACTATCTATATCTATGTGCAGATAAAGATATATACTTCATACATAAAATGAGTAAAATACTTTCACTCCAGCAGAAAACAAACTCTTGTCCTCTTGAGGGTGATATAACCTCCTTTGGATATTCACCCACTAAATTGATCAATTTCAACATTGCCTGGAACAGGAAATGAAAGAAGTGAAGGGAGAATGTCATGCTTACTGGGTATTTTTCAGTATAACAAGGAAATTCACATGTTTTGCTCATTTTTTAATTAAAAAAAAACTCAAAATAACAATGGCTTATAAGAATTGGCCACTCTGCAAAACACATTATTTGCTTCTCAGAGATCTGAATAAACCAAGGTTTGTCATAAACACACCTCTTTTCTCCCAAACTATGAACCCATGATACACTCAGATAATAGGAAAGGTACAACTTCCACAGCACTATCAGAATCATATGTGGCCCATCTAATTTAGCATCTAAGATGGTGTGATGGTCAATACATTTTCCAGGGTGATGTGGACTCCAGCCAGCAGCATCCTCGGTGTTGTGGATGTGATGAACAAAATTACATGGACTGCAGAAGTCCTGTGGAGAAAAGAGACAGCATGGCCACTCTATGAGCACCCTGACCCTTGCCTGGACAGGCTTTTATTGCTTTCTGGGAGCATCATATCAAGGAAGGTCCTCATTAATTTTGCTTAGGTTTCCTTTAAGCGATTACTTCTTACAGATAACAAAGAAAAGGATGTTGCCAATGCAAGGGAACAATAAGAGTGATTGATCTGGTTACATTCCATCCATGGAATGGCTTAGCATAGACTTCAAGGAGTTACTTCAAAGATATACATTAAACATCTGCTGTCTTAACTCAGGGTGAGGGAGTTTTAGCAAAAGCAAGCCTCAAAGCAGCCTTGATATAATGCAGGCCT
This sequence comes from Carollia perspicillata, assembly GCA_004027735.1. Lineage (NCBI taxonomy): Eukaryota > Metazoa > Chordata > Mammalia > Chiroptera > Phyllostomidae > Carollia > Carollia perspicillata. Next base: position 24,148 of record PVKM010003137.1, read on the forward strand.
GGTCCCTCATGGGAAAACCGATCTGTGGGCCTGGCTGCTGTGTGATGCCTTGTGCCTCTCAGTTTTCCAAACCAGGGCTGAGCTACATTCGCCATTGTCGTGCGGACTGGTTCCCTACACCAGGGATTAGAATCTTAGGGCTTTAGTATGTGTCATAGTATGTGTGAGCAGACCCTCAGTTATAAACATATAAACAACTCAAGTGATTTACTCCTCCAATCCAGAAAGACCTCCCAATGAGACTTAAATCAAATATGTCAGTGTCCTCTCTTATTTATGTAAGAAATTGTAAGGAAAATTCATTATCAGAAAAAATGTATTTAGGTAGATAGGAATGCCCTGACTCTTCTGTATGTCCCTAAAGTTAACAATTATTTTCCCTTCAACCTTTCAGGAAATAAGGGAGACTTAGGGAAAGAACATATATTATTTGCAATGCTGTTGACAGCTTAGCATGCCATATTTTGTTACTAAACAAAATCACAAGCACTCCATGAAATAAATGACATTATTCCCATTTCACAGTTGTAGGACTTAAGGCACAAAGAATTTGAACAGTTTAATGAGTGATGCTCATTACTAAGTACTTTAACTCCCAACATTTAATCCTATTCCTCATCTACCTGATATAACTTCCTTCCATCCATTTATTCTGTAGGAATTTGTGGAGTGCCTGTGTAGGTATTAGGGATGAAGTAGCAAAGACAGACAGGTCCCTGTTTTTATAAAGCCTACATTCTAGAGGCAAAAGTAAAACAAAATACACAAATAATATTTCATATAGCAAAAAGTATTATGAAATACAAAAAAGCAGGATAATAGAATAGAAGTGGGCTTTGGGGGGAGAATGAAAGAAACTACTATCTTAAATGGAACAGAATCCTGAATAATGTTAAGGAAAGGAAGAGTCCTCTAGGCAGAAAGAGCAGCACATACAAAGGCTTTGAAGGGGGAATAACACTTAATTCAGTAAAGAGATAGCAGCAGTTATAATGATAAACCCTAAAACTTCAGGAACTTAACACACTAAGTTGGACTCACATTGACAGTCAAATGCAGGTGTCCCTGGTTGGTGGACAGCTGTCCTCCAGATAGTGATTCAGGGACCCAAAATTTTAACCTGCAACTTTGCTATCACCTAGGGCTCTATAATACTTTGTCCCCAGACAGTGAAGGCGCTTCCTAATAATACTATCCAGGAAGTACCATGGCATTGAGGAAAATGTATCTCATAGCTGCAAAGTGAGCCAGACACTGTAGACCCAGGTGCCCTCCTACAGTTATGGAAGGACAAGTATGCATTCTGCTATTACCTATGTCTGGCTCAGAAATGGATGTTTTAAGAAAAAGTTAGAGGTCAATGTAGCCAGGGTGTTGTGAATCTTGAGGGAGTGGTAGAGTTTGGGGGAAACGATAGGCATCACATAAGGTAGGACCCAAGAAGAGATAGCAGAAGAGTTGGTACTATGTTAAATGTGATAGGAAGACTTGAGAGGTATTAAGCAAAACAGAGATGTGATGTCATTCAGGTTTCTAAAAGATAAATCTGGCTTCTGCCTGGAGAATAATCTGCACTAGGACAGAAGTAGAGAAACTAATAAGACTTCTGTAATAAATAATGCAAGAGATGATAGTGTTCAGTTGTAGGGGGTTAAAAGTGGTCAACACCCAGGCTATATTTTGAAAGCAGAGTTATAGTGTACTGATGTGACTTAGAGTGTGCTGATGTGAGTAGTGACTGAATAAGAGGAATCAGGATGGCTACTGTATTTTTTGCAATGGTCCAGTTACTATGGCTGTATAACGAATTACTCAAAGAATCCAGGCCCTCAGCTGCATGACTCAAAAGCTGGGGATAGGAATAATCTTAAGTCTGATACATTCGCACCTATGAAAGTTGATGCTGGCCTGAGTTGGGGACCACACTGCCTTTCTGCTCCAGCTTCTCGGTATGGTCTGACCCCGAGAGCTAATATGGGCTTCCTTGCAGCCTGGTGGCTGGCTTGCTCCAAAACAAGGATTCCCAAAGAAAGACAGCCAGGTGTAAACTGTTTTGCTTTTTGCACTATCCTTGGACGTCACCAAATATCACATCCACTTGTACTCTATTTCCAGAGATGGCCGCAAGCCTCTACAAACTTTAAGCAGAGAGAATACAGACCCCACCTCTCATTAAGAGACAGCAAAAGTCACATTGTAAGGAAAGCATGTGGGATGAAAGATTTTTGTTGTGGTCAATTAGAGAAATATTACCTACCACATCTAAGCAACAGGATAAAGTCATTAAGATATAAAGGACTGGGTGATAATCAGATTTTTCTGCACAAAGGTCTCAAAATTTGGTTCTGGATATATAAATCTCAAGGTCCCTATTAGGCATCTAATTGGAGATGCTGATGAACAGTTGGATAAATGAGTCTGAAGTTTATTGTAGAAGGGAGAACCAGAGAATGTGTTCTGATATTAATAGCAAATTCATGATATTAAAGTCGTGAATCCCTTTAGACTGTCCAGAAGGTAAGTGTATCTGGGAAAAATCAGAACTTGGTGCTGAGCTTTAGTGCACTCAACTCCTAAAAAGAGCCAACTTTTATTTTTCTGTGATTTTCATTTCAGCCTATTCTTCAGGTACTAAGGAGGTACTTAGATGTGTTTATGGATAAGAGCTTGGCCATGAAACATAAGTAAAGTGACTTTTAAGCCAATTTTGCCTTAAGTCAAGACCTACAGGATCTATGTTGAATTCTTACAACCTAATCTGACTCATTCACAAGATGAAGAGACAGAGGAACGAAATAAATGGCACTACTCTATCAGTGGATATGGTCCATGACTCAGCCTTCTCTGAGGAATGTTGGCTCTTCCTGCCTGACAGCCTTCCAGATGAGACCTTGGATCTTTTGGTCCCTATAGAAGCCTCTGGCTTTGGAACTTAAACTGGGGCCTTTGTTCTGCTGATCTAGGGCTTGTCAGACTCCACAACTGCAAGAGCCAATTTCTTATAATAAATCAACCCCTTCAGACAGATAGGTAGGTAGGTAGGTAGGTAGATAGATAGATAGGTAGGAGAAAAAAAGATAAACAGAGACAGAGGGGATAGAGGGAGGAAGGAAGAAAGGGGGACAGATGGAGATCCTATTGGTTCTGTTTCTCTGGAGAATACTAATACAGATTCTACTTATATTTTCTTATGAGGACAACCTATACTAGTTCAGGAATATAAATCCTTATGTAAATAACATGTGAAATTAGAAAAAGCCAATCAACATTATGCAGAAATCTGGATGAAATCTATATTAGCACTTGAGTGATCTGTCACTGGTTTTAGCACAGCAGTGGAAGGTTTGATACTGTTGGGCAAAATGACACACCCTGCTTTTGAAACGGCCTTCCCTCTATTCCTTGGTATTGGCACATATGTTGATTTTTAACAACCTATCTAGAACAAATGTCTACAATGCTTTTTAGAACATCCTTATTTACACTCTTCCTTTTGTAAATGAAGATATTTTTATTTTTTATTTTTATTGTACAAGATAGTTGTTTTACAAGTAGATTGACCTGGAGCTGATCCCCAGACACAGCAAGAAATTATGAGGTTCAAAAAAAGAAAGAAAGAAAGTGTATGAGCTCAGCTTGCTTTCTTGTGATTTCTTCTTGCTTCTAAAAGAATTCAGGGAGCTTGCTTGGCAAATGGGCATGTTAATCTAAGGGTTGAATCACTTGAGGGTGATTTTTATGCAAGTATCTACTGCATGCATATAATCAAAGGAAGAAAACACTTAAAATCCATAAGACAAAAAGAAATAAGATATTAACCATAATATAAATTTTTATAAGTGTCATGCCTGCTAGTATTCATAGGCATGAGATAATAAACAAAGAGAAAATGTCTGTCAGCCTCGGCACAGAAAAAATAGTCCAACATTAGCAGTGACCAACTCCCATCCATACTGGCTGCTTCTTAAATTCACTCTGCTCCTACAACTTTGACTCTTCACAACCTCCTCATTCCACACTGGATATTTATCCAAATATACATATTTACATAGATAGGAATGCTCTGACTCTTCCACACCTGCCTAATTATTTTACAAGATGCAAAGAGAATCTAAATGTATTGATTTTGTATTTTTTACTTTTCAGGTTGATCTGAAAACACAGTGAACAATAATGCTCATTATCTAATCCCAAGTCTAATTCAATAGATGAATACCCAAATAGTCAGATTAAAAAGTTGAAAGACACTTTATAGTTTTGCCAAAAATGTTAAGGTTTTAATGAGTCAGTCTCTTCCTGTGTAGACAACATAAGCAAGCCATTAACAAAGACTGGATGGAAAACATTCTGCTTTTATTTTTGAAAAATCAAAGAAATTTAAAATTCAAGGCTATAAGGGAATAGAAAACCCTGGCAATATGCTTTATTCCAAGATCCTCATCACCACTAGAGCAGAATGTAACTGTGCCCTTTCTTGTTTGTTATAAATTGTCATAAAATCAGGAAGGCAGTGACTCATATTCTGGGAAGCAAGGCAATGGAGTGTACGGCACTATTTAAAGGTTCTGTAACTTGATACTTTATCAATCCCCATATTTTCTCAGGTTACAAATCAACACAGAAAAAGAGATGGACTTGGTGATTCACAACAGTATCAGAATGGAGTGAGTGGAAGATGCAGGTTTAGGTCTTTTCAAGCCCCCAGCGATTACTGAATTGACAGCAATTATAGGAATGACACAGCTCTGTTGAGAACAAGGTTGTGAGATTTCCCAGTTGGTGTGAGGCTTCCTTTCTCCTCAGGCAACAGCCATTAAAAATACCGGAAAAGGACCAAGAAACAAACAGAAGCTACTTCTGGGAGGCATATTCCTCCCCATAAATTTCTCATCCTAAGGAAAGGTATGGAGTGCTCAAGACACACACTTGCAAAATTTGTGAGGGTCTTCAAGGGCAGAGGCCAACTGTTCGAGCATGCCAGCTTTTCCCATTGCTCCTGGGGTTAAGGAGGAGTGTTGGAGAAAGAGGGCCTGACAGTGCAGCTAGGAGGAGAAAGAAAAATAAATGTGAATCCATAAGTCCCATACACAAATCCAAGAATCAGGGCTGTAGAGGGCAGATGACCTACTTGCTGGGCTGCTGCTGCAGATGGACCTAAAGGGGCAAGCAGACCAGAGAAACGCTAGCCTGGCCAGCCACAAGTAATAGCCCAGGGTCCACTGGGCCAGTTCAACTCCTCAGGACTGAGCTGCTCCTCAGGGGGATGAATTATGGTGCTAACTTCTGAAGCTGAGTCCATAATTTAGATCATCAGTAACCTGAAATGAGCCTTGCATGAGCAGTCACAGAAAGATGCCCATTTTCTTCTACCCCCTCCTGACTCCATCCATCAGGTAACCAAACAGGGGGGTCTCTTCCCTCCCAACCTCTGTGTATCTTTCTGTGCCTCACCCCCACACAGAGCTCCAATACTCTAAATGGTATCATTATACATGTAGCTGAGAGAAGAAGGAATTGTTCAACTCTGGCTTAAGTTTTCATGGTTAGGACTTAGGCATAATAACTACCATGGCACTCCTTTAATAATCCAATGTAAAAAATGTCATGAAATCTAAGATGCCATAAAAGGAGCTCACTGCCCAGTTTCAGGAAGGTGAGATGTTAGAGAATGAAACAAATCCATTTCATGTTTCTGCCCCCAAATGTTGGGGCTCCTCAATGAGCCATGGACAACTGGATCAAATAACTCAAATCCATTTATTAAGAGAGCAGCTGGATTCTGCAGGTGTCTGCGGGGTGTTGGATGCACTGGGTATGAAATGTCCCTGTGTGTGTACAAGCACAGCAGTGCTAGTTTCTACGATGTGAGATGCTAGCTGCAAAGATTACTTTAAACTCTCCGTTTCCAGGACGTATTCTGTACCTAATACATATGTAATTTCTTTCTTTTTTTTCCTGTTTCACGTCTGGGAGAAGGAAGATGACTGCTAACCAGGAAGAAGAGAGGACAGCAGTCATCCCTCTACTGAAGTTTCTCTCAGTGCATCCTGAGAAAATAACTTCCAAAAGAGGAGGAGGAAGTTCCCCTGGCCCTTCCTAATCAATGCTAACTTGAATGGTCACCCAAGCCTCCTACTTAGGAAACAATATCATTGACTTATGGGAAAAGTTCAGTAATCACACGATTGGCTGCATAAAAATCAGTCATGTCAGCTGATATTCTGACCTTCTAAATATAAAACCTTCTAGTGATCAATTTCAAATATCTAGTTGTCAGGAGCACATACTGATTAGTAGTAGAAAGCACTATACAGCATTTTAAAAATGTTATTTGTTTTTACTAAAAGGCAAAATCGTGACTTAAAAATTTTCAAAATAAAGGTTATCTGTGTCTAGTTATACTAACAGTATAAACTCTAATAAAAGCACATACAAGCCAGAGAAATGTTAGCAGAAGGCAAATACTGGTTTTGGAACACATCATCCTTTCTATAAAGCATTTCATTTTATATTTGTGTTGGAAGACAGAAAGCAGAAAATTTAATAATAGTTTCATCATTCGCCATTAACATGCTATCAAATACAACAAAATACTTTTCAGATAAAACTGATGATTTCCGTAAGTACACAAAAACAAACTGGAGGTAGCAGTTCCTACCCCAGAGAATGATGCCTCCCTGGTTTGATGCACTCTGACCGGCCCACACAGCAGCAGAAGCAGTATTTGGATGAGCTTTTGTAGCACAAAGGAGTAGAAACAACACTGCTCCAAGTGCCAATAAATTCCTTCTCTTCCTTTTAAGCTTTCTTGATCTTCAGTGACTTCCTTGACCTGCCTGATCATGACTCCCTCATCTATAAAGTAGATGACCCTGATGACAACATCATAGAAGGTAAAATGCCTCACAGTGTGCCTAGCACACAGTAGGTATTCCTCCATGGTAGTAGCTCTCATTCTTTCTCATGCACCCTATCTCCCCCTAGTCCCAGGTTACAGTAAATTGAAACCAACTTTTATGACCTACGCACTGAATATTAGAGATAAATGTGACTGTGGTGAGGATGGAAGGATAAATAACAGTAGAAAAGCCAAATCTTATTGAATAAAAAGGGTGGGACTCAACCAGACAAGAACATTCAGAATACTAATCATTTGAATGGTTTCCAGAAACACCTATGAACTTGGTATATCAGAACCTCTTTGCAAACCACACATGCCTGAAGAGTTAGGGCTTCTGCTTACTTTCTGAGTCTCCTGGGAGATTAAGACAGTGATGATGCAGTCTTCAAAGTTGCCCTGCATTGTGTTTGCTGGGGTTTGATATCAATCAGATAAATCTTCTGACTGATAAAGGTAGGTGCAATTAGCACCTAAGTTCACAGAAAAATGTGGTAGCAAGATTTTCTACAGTAAGGTTTTCAACTGTCCTAAGAGTTTTTTGTTCTTTTTTCCCACATGAGGCCCAAAGACTTTATGTGTCTAAATATCTCCACAAATAAAAAAGAATGTTAATTCATCCTTCTGGGACCCTGAGGACATAGGTAACTGGCATTTTAAAAATACCGATTTCTCTAGGCCCAAATGTGAAGATTCTAAAATCCTTTTAACACATATTTCTCACACGTTGTCTGTCCCTGATCTAAACCTTAAGCACTAAATGCAGAAAATTATTTCATACAATAATTAACAGGTGCTCATTGGCCAGAGAGCTTCCTTTCTGAAACAGCCCCAAACATTTGGGCTACTACACACATAGCACCAGTACAGCAATGTGGCCATGAGAAAAGCCCCAACATGGGCTGCTAGAAAGAAGGCTCTTGGGAGCGGGCCTTATAGTTCCTACAAGCCACAGAAGTGGCCATGCCTTAGACAGGGCTTCACATTGACGCCAGTGTATTCTATAAAGACTAGAAGGGCCCCTGAACATTGACCCCTTGTTCTAGGTGCATGCAGTAAAGAATTCAACCTTGCCCAAAATAAGGTCTGGGCTTTGCTCTCAGCTTCCTAGATGTGATCTCTAAGCCCTTATTATGTCATCTTGATAGGAGTCTTTGTTCACTTAGGGACCTTGGATCACATTTATAGTCTAAAAACATGTGTAGAATGAGAATCACATGGCATCCGCTGAACTCCTTGAGATCGGGTGCATGCAGAGTCAACCATATCTGCATGACTGAACCTCATAAAAACTCTGGACACCAAACTTGGGTGAACTTCCCTGATTAGGGATCCTTCGTTGTCACACATCACCACTGGGAAAGCAATGTCATCCACACTCCATGAGAGAGGACAACTGGAACTTCCTTGGACTCTGCCCTATGCATCTCTCCCTTGGATAATTTTCAATCTGTAATCTGTACCCTTTCCTTAAAAGAAACCCTAACTGTGAGTATAACTGCTTTAAGTGAGTTCTGAGAGTCCTTCTAGTGGAACCTAAGGATGGTCTTTGGGAGCCTTGAATTTGCAACTGGCATTTGACCCCCAAACTGTGTTAATTGGTATTAGAAGTGATGGTTTGTAGACTCCCCTAACCTCACACTGAGAAAACGGAGGTTGATACAAGTGAAGTTCTTCCCCAATGAATACTGGCATTAGGATGCACACCCAGGCCATTTCTCTCTACCTCCAGCATTCTCTATAGTTAAGCACAGCCTGTCCAGTCAGCATGTTTCAATCCAGCAAAACACAGGGCATTCTGGCAGAAAGGGCTAAATAGCAAACAAGCGTCTTTCACTTGGGTGTGAGTGAGATAAACTCCAAAGAGATGAGGAGTGACAAAATCCTCACATGGCCAGGGTGGGTGGCTTGTGCAGGAAGGTCATGATCTCAAGAACAATAATCTATAAACCTCCTTCTGTTCTATAAAAGCTATGTATGTTTCCCTGGAATCTGATGGCTTCATGAGGATTTAAAAACAAGAACAGCAACTTTCAAGTTCCCTGTGGACTTCAGGAGAGAGGAAGATGACTCAACCTATACAAAGCTAACAGGTTACCAAAACCTGGGTCTGACGCTTGAGTTGTAGGTATAATGATTAGGGAATAGAACATGCAGCTCTCACACCAGAAGCATTACTCTGTGTCAAGCCCTCCTTACTCTGCAAGGGAGGTATTAATAATGCCAGTTTAAAAATGAAAACATTCAGCCTTGGCTGGTTCAGTGGATTGAGTCCCAGCCTGCAAACCAAAGGGTCACAGATTTGATTCCCACTCAGGACACATGCCTGGGTTGTAGGCCAGGTCCCCAGTAGGCAGCACATGAGAGGCAACCACACACTGATGCTTCTCTTCCTCTCTTTCTCCCTCCTTCACCTCACTTCTCTAAAAATAAAGAAATAAAATTTCTATAAATGAAAATACTCAGAGAAGTTAAGTAAATTTCCTAATGTTATCAAATATAACACAGAAATGGGATTCCATTCAAAAATACCAGAATCTGGAATCCCTGATTCCAGAGAAGTCACCTTTGCCAACCTCACAGGACAACCTTGAGATGGGAGAGTGCTCCGGTTCCTGACAACACTTCCATCACATTAGTTTCTGTTTCCACAGTGTATGATTAGACTAGGTTGTATCCTTCAAGTATACAATGGCAGAAAATTGTTATCTACTACGACATTGGTCTGTGTTAACCTAGGGATGCTAACTACTAGAAAAAAAATAGCATATTCATAAAACATGTCTACTCCTGGGACAAACTGGAGAGCACAGTTGTTATGTGAGACTATCAGGATGCCACTGTGAGCAACCCAGTCAAAGCCAAAGGGACAATGATGACACACATGGAACTTCAGTTAGCTGAGAGAGAGCCTGACACTCAGCCCTAGTGTCTTTGTGGTCAATGTAATGAGTTCAACTATGTGTCCAAAAAAAGATACATTCAACTCTTAACACCCCTAGGAGCTCAGAATATAACCTTATTTGCAACTAAGATCTTTTGACAGCTAATAGAGTTAAAATGAGTTTATTAAGGTAAGCCCCAATCCATAGGACTGGTGTTCTTATAAAAGTGGAAAATTTGGACACAGAAACAGACACACAGAGGGAAGGTGATGTGAAGAGACACAGGGAGGATGCTGTGTGAAGACAGAAGCGGAGACTGAGATTATGCTACCACAAACCAAGAAATGTTTGGGACTATCGGAAGTTGGAGGAGTTAAAAAGCGATCCTTACCTTACAAGTTTCAAAAAGAACATAGCCCTGCTAAGACATGCCTTGGCCTCAGATTTTTAGCCTTCAGAACTGTGAACAATGATTTTCTACTGTTCCAAGTCACACAGGCTATGTTATTTATTATAGCAGCCCTAAGAAACTGCCACAGTAAGAGGTCAGGTTTTGGGAAGATGACAACAGTGACAGAGACCATAGCCCACTCCTAATCGAAAGCCGTGGTTTCATATTCAGACTCTTGAACTGCAAAATTCATTTTCCAAGTATAACTCCAAGGTCATAAAGAGGTTTGTTCTGAGCATGAGACAGCCATGTAATTGGAAGATGCATCCACATGATGGAGAACTCATCTACTCACAGAATATTTTCTTTTTTACGACTGTTAGTGAACACAACCTCATGGTTCTAGCTGTAGAGTAGCCCTTCCTTATCCACAAGGAATACATTCTAAGAACCTGGAGGACACCTGAAGCCTTGGATAGTACTGAGCTCTATATACATTATGTTTTTCCTATACACACATACCTATGATCAAGTATGATTCACAAATTAGGCCAATATAGGAGACCATTCTGCATGGTGTGGGCCCAGCTCCCACTCGGAAGGCCAGTAGAAAGTGAGGTCTGGTGCACAGGACCCACACCCATGGACAGATCCTCCCGTGGGGAATCAGGCCTGCATTGTACCTAGGCCACTTTGAGACTTGCTTTTTGAGACAAAAACTCCCTCACCCTGAATTGAGGCAGCAAACATTCACTGCATATCTTTAAAATAACTTCCTAAAATCTATGCTAAACCTTCCAAGGACGAGTGTAACCAGTTCAACCACTTTTCCCTTTACATTTGTAAATATCCTTCTTTTTGATGTAATTAGCAACATCCTCTCCTTTGTTTTCTGTAAAAGGTAACCACCTAAAGCGAAACCTATCCATGGTAAATGAGGACCATGCTCAATGTAATGTGCCCAGAAAAGCAATAAAAGATTGTCAAGGCAAAGGTCAGATGCTCTACTCTTGAGAGAGAGGCCATGCTGTCCCTTTTCCCCCACAGGACTCGGTAGTTCATGTGAACTGGTCTCATGTTTCATCCACAATGCCCTAGACACTGCTTGCCGGTGACCACATCAGGCCAAGTAAGATTAACAATAGTAACTAACAATAAAATAGAATTATAAAAATAGACTGTAGTAAAAGTTATGTGACTATTCTCTCTCTCTCTCTCTCTCCCCTCCCGCCCAGTATGTTTTTGTACTAACATAGAGCACTACTGTGTAGATACACTGGACAAAAGGATATACAGAGATGGCATGAGGTATCATCATGCTACTAAGAACAGTGTGCAATTTAAACCTTATGCCCTCAAAAAATGAGACTAGAAATACATATGATCCAGCAGTTCCTCTTCTGGGTATTTATCCGAAGAATATGAAACCACTACCTCCACAAAATTACATAACCCTGTGTGCAGTGGAGCATCATTTACAATAGCTAAGTGCCCACCAAAGGATGAGTGGGTAAAGAAGGGGTGGTATAGCCCTGGCTGGTATAGCTCAGTGGATTGAGCACGGGCCTGTGAAGCAAAAGGTCACCAGTTCGATTCCCAGTCAGGGCACATGCCTGGGTTGCAGGCCAGGTCCCCAGTAGGGGACACATGAGAGGCAACCACACACTGATGTTTCTCTCCCACTCTTTCTCCTTCCTATCCCCTCTCTAAAAATAAATAAATAAAATATTTTTTTTAAAAAGAAGGGGTGGTATATGCACAACGGAATACTACTCAGCCACAAAAAGATGAAACACTGCCATAAGGGACAACATGTGTGGATCTTCAAAGATTATGCTAAGTGAAACAGGTCAGACAGAAAAGGACAAAAATGTATGATTTTAGTCATATGTGGATTATGAAAGAAAAAAGAAACAAACAAAAACAAACTCATAGATACAGACAACAGATTAGTGGTTCCCAGAGGGGAAGGGTGATGGGAAGAAGACAAAATGAGTAAAGGGGGTCAAATATAGGTTGACAGATGGAAACTAGACTTTTGGGGGTTATGAGCACAGTGTATGATATACAGATACTGACTTATAATGTACATATAAAACAGTGCTTAACCAATGTTACCTCAATACAAAAATATAAACAATAAAATTTTGTGATTTATTTCTGGAATTTTCCATTTAATATTTTTGGATATGGTTCACCATAGGTAACTGAAACCATGAAGAGCAAAACCAAAGATAAGGGGAGACTAGTGTATATATGTTATTATTTGTAAAAACACATGCATACATGCATAGTTCGTTCTTACAGTCACATTACAGAAAACCAAAAACTAGCCTTCTGTTGTGTGGAACACTCATCTTCACCCCTGCAGAGCGGCTGGTTCATCAGGTCTCAGGTGCTGCTTCGGGGCAATTATGTGCAGACAGAACTACTTCTACCCAAGTTCCACTTGGTAGTTTAAGGTACAAAGAAAGAACTATTACTTCAACATAAACATACAGACAACAGAGTGCCTTTCTCTCTTTCTTTCTCAATAAAAACACCCTCTGTATGAGTTTGCCAGGCTACGAAATACCACAGACTGGGTGGCTTCAACAACCTAAATTTGTCTCCCAGTTCTGGAGGCTATAGGTCTGAGATGCAGCGTTGGTTCCTTCAAGGGCTGTGTGAGACAATCATTCATGCCTTTCTCCCAGCTTCTGGTGATTTCCTGGCATCTCCGGTATTACCCGGATTGTAGACATGTTAACCTGACCTCTGACTTCCTCACATGCCATTCTTTGTGTCCATGTCTGTGTCCAACATCCTCTTTTGATAAGGACACCGCTTATGATGGATTAGGGCCACGCGACTACAGTATGACCTCATCTGAAGTTAACTGCATACATTTGCAATGGTTTTATTTCCAAATAAGGATACATTTTTAGGAACATCAACTTATGAATTTTGGGGGTGGGTATGACACACATCAACCCATAACACCATCTCCTCCTGCATGACTGTGTAAAAGCTTGCCTGATTTAACTTTACTTATATAAAGGTTTTGAGATACAAGATTAGTCTTGTTTTCAGAGCAAAAATATTATGTCCTATAAAACACCAGTGGCTCAATTCCCAGATTACATTTATGGTAAAATCACAGTTTAGAACATGGAGATGAAGATAAAATGCAACTCAGCATTGCTAAAAGCAGAGCTACGGCTAAGGGGCTTGCTGCCTTTATTCTTGTTCATTAGTAAACCAACCAATTAATATTGGGCTAGAGCTTGGAGATGTAAAAAAATAAAAGAAAAGGAGGGTAAAGATGATGCCATTCTGACCTTCCAGAAATTAAAATTAAATAACGCACATGAAACTAAACAAGGGACATGAAACAACCTAAGGCCCAATCTGACTGTATCAACTGACATATTCAGAAATGATTACAACACTGATTTGGGGAGAGAAAGGTCACTGAGCAGTGAGTGAGCTACACAGGCCTCTTTAAGGAGGATGTGCTTGAATAGGCAGTAAATGTAGGTGGCTTGGGGGAGGGATCCAAATCATCCCAGTGGTGTGTTTGAACCGGAGCCCAGAAGCAGAGGCATCTGGATGGAGCCACAGCTGATGCTGGGAATGGTGAGTGAGGCTTAGATTGACAGAAGCCACATCCCAGAAGTCCATATCATGCTAGATGGAGGGTTTTGCCTTTTTACCACAGTGTTTGTAGTATACTTCTATAATTCTGAATACTTTAATAGGATGAGTAATTTCCATTTGAGACTTACAGCTCAAAATGTATATAAGTTTCATTCATCATATTATTCAAATTGACTCCATCTGATTCACTGTCACCTTGGTTTTTCAGTCTATGCAAGTCCAGCAAAAAATTGTATGCTTTGAATCTTGCTACAAAAGATGAGGGATATTATTGCTTTGCCTTGCCTTTCCCTGAACCTTACTACCCTTCAAATTTCATTCACTTGTATAACTACATTTCCATCAAGTTCAACGGTTTGCAAACAATATCTTCCTTCCAGTGAAATTTTTCAGTTTTTAGTGCTTCATTTTTATTCATCACTTTTTTTTTTTTGAAATCAAATTAAGTTTTCCTTTCTGCTTTCAAGAAAAGGATATGGTAGTACATTTCTTGAGACTCTGCACATGATGTGATTTATAAAATTATACAATTACTTTCTAAAACTTGTTTCTGGTTTGTTTCCAGTGCATCAAAGGCATGTTCTTTCCCTAAAGGTTCAGGCTGAATGGTACACTGCAGCCCTCTATATGTCACAGGTACTATGGAGTCTTATCTCATGCTTCCTGTAGGTGTGGCAAGTTGGTTTCCTCCCTGCATTTGAGTGACTGTTAAATCTCCTTCTTAGATAGGAAGTTAAAAACAGGTAAAACCACAAGCTGTGTCTGGTGAACATAAGTCATTCATCTTCTGTGGCTCTGCCGGACTGAGGTGAGAACTTCTCCTTCCATGTTGTCTACAGTTCTCAGGACGTGGGCATGACAACCTCAGCACACCTACTCCTGCACCCAGCTTCTTCCTGTTTTAGCAACACATCTGTAATGGAGAAATGCTCTGCATTCTAGTCAGTTAAGCTTTTCACCTCTGACTCAGGGAGCAAACTACAACACTGGCTAAAAATGGTTTCTTCCTTTTTCAGAATAGTCTTCTTTACTTTTGGTCCACATCCAGGTTAAGTCACTTGTGTTTTATTCTTGATCAAGGCAGACTGGCTCTGCATCCATCCCCTTTCAGATCCAGGCAGCAGGATGCCTGCTAGTCTGAGATGGAAATAGGATGGCAGTTGCCAGACTCTTTTTCTGAGTCTTTTTTAGTGGGCATTTAGGGGGAAATTGGAAGAGAATATTTAAGGAGATGTTTTTCGGAAGCACTGATAAATGGAAAGACAGAATTCTTAAGAATGGCACACACTAACCAAAAATCTAGTGCAACTAATTCTATAAGCAATGAAATAGGATGTAGGTAGTAAAAATATGTCCATTTGGCAAGGAAAATGTCACATAAAAATTGGTGTTATAGAAAGAAAACTCAAACTATCAAACAGAGAACTATTATTATGAGAATGTAATATTAATATTCTAAAAACTGATGTAATGGATGTCAATTTTTGTAGATTCTTTAATTATTAATCCTCAAGAAGTAATCACAAAATAATTGGTATTCTTTATATTAAATAATTATATCATAAATGAATTCACCATGCATTGACTGTCTGGATACAGCCACTGCTGCCACCAGGTACTTTTGTGATGGTATATTAAGAGGGTTCATCTAGAATTAACAAAAATGTAAGCTGTGTGAGAAATTAAAACTGGAGGGGAAGGTTGAGGGCAGCAAAGGGGCTTGGTACTGACTCAGAAGGGCTGGGAAAATTGAAGGATCTTCACAACTTAAAATAAAAATCTACTTAATTCAAAATATACTGAAAGTTTGTATAAAAATGGAAATTTCAAAGAAAATGTCTCTAACCGTGGACTGAAAACAATTGTTGTCCCCAGAAAATTATAAATAGGATACCTTATTTTGGAAGCAACTTTACATTTATTTAAAACCTAAGTAAAGGGTTGGTATAATAAATCCAACTCACAGCAAAAGCTGCGGTACATGCGTCTTTTCAGAAAAGGGTAGCATCTGTGCTACATAATGTGCCGGTTCTGCTGGCGCACGCATTCCACCTCTTTTTTCCAAGAATTTGTTCATAATGCAGTACAGAAACCCGACTATATTTCTGACATGTAGAGAAAACAGTACAAACATCTTTGATGCCCTAGAAATTTCAATCCCAGGCTGAAGTCTTCACTTTGTAAACTAATCTCAGGGAAATTCTATCCTTTGAATTATTCATTTGTGCGAAGATAAATCTTCCTCTATGAAGCATATATTTTAAAGTACAGGACTAACTCATAAAATTTTAGGCCTGCAATAAGGTGGCAAAGAAGGGCGGGATGAGGAAAAGCTAACTTTTAATGAAATGGCTTCTGAAATGTGGTCTTCTGTTGGAAGAAAGTTAAAAGCAGCATGATTTAGTGTGTTGGTTCGTTTTGTCTCAGAACCACTTTTTTTTTTTTAAGGAAAAGCTAACTCACAAGCTCAATATATAAAAATATCAAGGCAAAACTCTGTGACAGAAGGAAGTTGGATATCCCTAGGTCTGGCCCACAGAAAATCTGATTACCTCTTTCCCAAACTCTAAGAACATGCCCTTGTTAACCCTGGAGTGGTCTCTCCAGCATCCCCAGAACCAGAACTGCAGAATATCCTGTGCGAAAACTGAACACACTGCTAGGCAAAGCAGGGTTCATCATTCCCTGTTGTAACTTCTCTTAAGACTCATTTTTTTCCTCTAAGTTATATCAATTTCACAGAATTGGTGCCAATAAATATGATGATTTTAAAATAATCCACAGCCTGACATAAGAAAGACTCAATCTAATTTTTATTCCAGTCCTCCAAGGGTGTGATCAAGACCATATTGCACATTTATAATTTTCATTCATGGTATTGCCTAAAAATTGATATATGCATATACAGAAAGTAATATTAGTTGCCTAGAATCATCACTCCCTCCCCAAACCAAAAATGCAAATTTCAATTTAGGCACCAAACTATAAAAATTAGGTTACTGAAATTTAGTTTTAGTATTACCTGTCATCAAGTTTTAGAGTTGGAGAAATTATTAATAAGCACAATTTTCAGTGATGAGATTCAGTGACAAATCCATAATGTCTCCCAATATACCATCTCCCTATTTCATATTCTCTACTAGTCACAAGTAAAAAATATGAAATGGGGTGGGTAAAATCTAGAAATAGAATTGTCTCTTGTGCATGCTGTTAATAGGGTATGTAACAACATGGGTGGAAGTAATTTAGCACTGTATATCTTTTTCATCTTGGATTCCCTGCAGTACCATTTTAAACTTTTAACGCTTCATTTTATTTTTACTGTGCTTCTTAGAGAATACATAATAAGGTAAGAGTTATACATCTATTGTAACTTCATAAATGAGAAGGTAAAAGCTCATATATCACAGATACACAAGGGAGGGTTTCAGAGGTTCATCCAATAAAAAATTAGAAACCTCATTCAGAATTAAGATGTGACAGGATATAGATTCGGTACTTTATAAAATATCAGATTCTAATCTAACACTTTAAACAGTCTACTATGCCCCCAATATCTGTTCTCCAATTTTACCTTAGTAATGTACACCTCAGTTTTAAGTATATACACAGGCAACCAGAATTGGACTCCCTTTTCAAGCCTTCTTTGCAATTAGGCATGGCCAAAGAAAGTCCGGGAGACTAAGCCAGTGTACTGCAAGCACCTTCTGGAAACTCTCTTTAAAAGAAAATTTTAGAATAACCAAGCAGAATATCAGTAAGAAAACAGAGGATTGAGTAACACTACAGACCGATTAAATCTAACAGAATATACAGAACACTCTACCCGACAACAGCAGAATGAACATTCCTAAATGGCACAGAACATGTTCCAGGAAAGATCACACGGTAAGCTATAAAAGAGGTCATAGCCAATTTTAAAAGACTGAAATCATACCGACTATATTTTCTTACAATAATGGAATGAAACCAGAAATCAGGACCAAGGGAAAACTGAAATGGGTCAACACACACAATGGATAAAAAAATCACAACAATCACAAAAAGAATTAATAAAGAGGAGATATACCAACTGATGCCATAGAAATAAAAAAGGCTCATAAAATACTAATAAAAGCAGTTATACACCACAATTCGATAACCCAGAAGAAATGTATAAATTCCTAGGAATATACAACTTATGCAGTCTAAATCATGAAGAAATAGAAATCTCCTAGGAAGTAGATTGAATTAGTAATCAGGAACCTCCCAACAAAGACAAGCTCAGGATCAGATAGCTTCATTGAGAATTGTAAAAACCCTAATGTTCATAGCAGCAAATCTACAATAGCCAAGTGCTGGAAGCAACATACATGACCATCAGTAAACAAGTGGATCCAAAAACTGTGGTACATTTACACAATGGAATACTACACAGCAAAAGAAAGAAGGAGCTTCTACCCTTTGTAACAGCATGGATGGAACTGGAAAACATTATGCTAAGTGAAATAAGCCAGGCGGTAAAAGACAAATATAATATGATCTCACCTATAGGTAGAACCTAATCAACAAAACAAACAAGCAAGCAAAATACAACCAGAGACATTGAAATAAATAACAAACTGACAGTTACCAGAGAGGGGAAAGAAATATAATAGGGGAAGGGCCATCAAGGAACATGTATAAAGGACACACGGACAAAGCCAAGGGGGTAGGTTTAAGCCTAGGAGGTGGGGATGGGTGGAGTGGGGGGGGCATGGTGGTGTGAAAATGGAGACAGCTGTACTTGAACAACAATAAAAATGAAATAAAACAAAAACATTTGGGGAAAAATAAATACCAATCCTTTTCAAACTTTTTCAAAGAACTGAAGAGAGAATGATTCCAAACTCATTTTACGAGATAGGAACAAAACCAGACAAAAATACTGTAAGAAAATAAAACTATAAGTCAATGTTGTTGATACATATTGAAGCAAAATCCCCCAAAATATATTATCAAACTGAATTCAAAAACACATTAAAAAGATTACACACCATTACCAACTGGATTTATTCATGGAATTCAAGGATGGCTCAATATGTGAAAATCAGTCAATGTAATTCACCACATGTACAGAATGAAGGTCAAAAGTCAAATGATCATCTCAATTAAGGCAGAAAAAGAATTTGACAAAATTCAACACTGATTCATGATAAGAACTAAACAAACTCAGAAGAAAAGGTAATTATCTCAACATAATAAAGGCCATATATGAGAAGCCCACAAATAACATCTAACTCAAAAGTGAAAAACTGAAAGCTTTTCCAATAAAATTGGGAACAAGTCAAGGATGCCACTCTCACCACTTCCATTCAATATACTGCTGGAAGTCCTAGCCACAAAAATTAAAAAGAAAAACAAAACAAAGACATCCAAAATAAAAAAGGAAGAAACAAAATCATCTTTGTTTACTTATGACATGACCTTATATGAAGAAATCCCTGAAGATTACATACACATGCACACACACAAACTGTTGGACTAATAAAGAAATTCAGCAAAGTTTCAGGATACAGACGCTGCACAAAAAAACTCAGTTGTACTTCTATACATTAAAAATGAATGATTGGAAAATAAAATTAAGAAAAACAATTCCATTTGCAATAGCATCAAAATAATAAAATACTCAGGAATAAATGTAATCAAAGACTTATAAGCTGAAAACAAGAATACACTAACAAAAAATTAAAGAAAACACAAATAAATGGAAAAACATCCCATGTTCATGGACTGAAAAGCTTAATATGAATATTTTTTAAATGTCCATACTACCCAAGTGAACTACAGATTCAATGCCATTCCTATGGAAATCCAAATGGTACTTTGTTTGCAGAAACTGAAAAAAATCCTAATTCATGTGGAATCTCAAAGTACTCAGAACAGCCAAAATAATCTCAAGAAAGAAAAATGGAGATAGAGGCCTCATATGTCCTCATTTCAAGTATATTACAAAGCTACAATAATATAAACTGTATGGTTCTAGCCTAAAGGCAGGTACATAGACCAATGGAATGAAATAGAGGGTCTAGAAACAAACACATGAGTATATGGTCCAATGATCATAGATGGAGGTGCCAAGGATACATCCAATGAAGGAATGAGAGTCTCTTTTTGAGAATGGTGTTAAGTGAACTGAATATATACATGCAAGAGAGCAAAGATGGACTCTAACTCTATATCCTATACACAAATTAAATCAGAATGGATTAAAGACTTACATGTAAGTCCTGAAACTATAACATTCCTAAAAGGGTTTCAGAAAGCTTCGTGGCATTGTATTTAGCAATGATTTCTTGGATATGACAGCTAAAGCACAACGGGCAAACAAAGCAAAAATAGACAAACAGGACTGCATCAAACTTTAAAACTATGCAGCAAAGGACATAGCAGAGTGAAAAGGCAACCTAAATAGTAATATTTGCAAACCACATGTCATATAAAAGGTTAATATCCAGAATGTATTTAAAAAGCTCCTACAACTCAACAGCAAAAAAATGTATAACCTGACTAAAAATTGGCAAAGAACTTGAACAGATATTCCTCCAAAGAAGATATACAAATGGTCACCAAGCACTGAAAAAATGCGCAACATCACTAATTAACAGGGAAGGGAAGCTAAAACCACAATATAATATCAACTCACACCTGCTAGGATGGCCATCATTATAATAAATAATAACAAAAGAATCTACAGAAACTGTAACCCTTGTGAACTGTTGGTGGGAATGTAAAATGCTACAGCTACTATGGGAAATAGTATAGAGATTTCTCCAAAAAATAAAAATAAGAATTATATGATCCAACAGTCTTACTTTAGCGTGTATATACAAAAGAGATATTTGCACACCCATGTTAACTGCAGCATTACTCACAGAAGCCAAAATATGGAAGAAGCAAGCTGAATGTACATCAAAAGATGAATGAGATTTCTGGCCAAGATGGAGGTGGAGGTGGAAATATTGTGCTTCCTCGCACAATCAAGAAGCAATAACACAACCAAAACACAGAAAATTGAACTACGGAAGTCCAACAACCATTCAACCAGATCGGTAAGAGGGGCAGAGTCGGCAGTTGGTGGAGAGGGAACTCTGCAGGAAAAGGCAGTGTCTGGCATACCCGGGAACGCCGGGGAGCATAGGTAGCTCAGAGCTTGCAGACCCCAGATGCGTGGAGGAGACAAGCAGAGCACGTAGGGCACACAGTACGATTGGCCAACTGCTGACCCACATTCGCATGCAGATAAACTAAGCAAGAGCGGACAGTGAGACAGACTGCACAGCGCAGGGCCCCAGAGACAGGAAATAAAGCCTAAAAACACTGATTGAAAAGATGCCAGGAGAGACTCCCAGCCTCACAGGAGAGGTTGTTGGGGAGATCCTCAGGGTCCTGGAGTGTGCATTGTCCTGCCCACCTGGGAACCAGCACCAGGGCGGCCCAGTTTGCTTGTGGGAGGCAGCAGAGGGTATGCAAATCCAAGAGAGTGCAGAACAGGCCCATTGTTCCCTCTCTGACCCCGCCCCCACAGACAGCATCACAACCCAGCCACTAGGTTGCCCCGCCCTGGTAAACACTTAAGGCTCCGCCACCCACATGTAACAGGCACCACCTGACCAAAAATGACTTAAACAGAAGAACAGCTCAAAGCCCCAGAGCCAGTACTTTTAAGCAATCAAGAGATATCAGATGCACAGTTCAAAACACTGGTGATCAGGATGTTCACAGAACTGGTTAATTTTGGTCGCAAATTAGTTGAAAAAATGAAGGCTATGCTAAGTGAAATGAAGGAAAATGCACAGGGAACTAATAGTGATGGGAAGAAAACTGGGACTCAAATCAATGGAGTGGAGCAAAAGGAAGAAAGAAACAACCAAACAGAAAAGAATGAAGAAACAAGAATTCAAAAAAAAGACTAGAGGCTTAGGAACCTCTAGGACATCTTTAAACGTTCCAACATCCTAATTATAGGAGTACCAGAAGGGGAAGGGGAAGAGCAACAAGTGGGAAACTTATATGAACAAATAATAAAGGAGAACTTCCCCAATCTGGCAAAGGAAATAGACTTCCAGGAAGTCCAGGAAGCTCAGAGAGTCCCAAAGAAGGTGGACCCAAGGAGGAACACACCAAGGCACATCATAATTACATTACCCAAGCAAGATTAAAATGAAGGAGAGAATTTTAGGAGCAGCAAGAGATAAGGGGACAGTTACCTACAAAGGAGTTCCCATCAGACTGTCAGTTGATTTCTCAAAAGAGACCTCACAGGCCAGAAGGAGCTGGAAAGAAGTATTCCAAGTCATGAAAGGCAAGGACCTACATCCAAGAGTGTTCTATCCAGCAAAGCCTTCATTCAGAATGGAAGAGCAGATAAAGCACTTCTCAGATAAGCTCAAGTTCAAGGAGTTCATCATTACCAAGCCCTTATTATATGAAATGTTAAAGGGATTTATCTAAGAAAAAGAAGATAAAAAATATGAACAGTGAAAGGACAGCAAACTCACAGTTATTAACATCTGCACCTAAAACAAAAGCAGACTAAATGGACACCTAAAACAGGAGCAGAGCCACAGAAATGGAGATCATGTGGAAGGTTAGCTATAGGGGAGTGGGAGGAGGAGAGAGAGGGGAGAAGGTACAGAGAATAAGTAGCATAGACGGTGCGGAGAAAATAAACGGGGAAGGCAAGAGTAGTGTGGGAAATGTAAAAGCTAAAGAACTTATGACACATGGACAAGAACTAAAGAGGGGGAGTGTGGGTGGGAGGGGGTGTGCAGGGTGGAGGGGAATGAAGGGGGGAAATAGGAAAACTGTAATGGCATAATCAATAAAATGTTTAAAAAAGATGAATGAATAAAGAAAATGTGTGGGCAAGGATGTGCAGAAAAGGGAACACTAGTACATGCTGTTGGTGGGAATGAAGACTGGTGCAGCCACTGTGGAAAACAGTATGAAATTTCCTCAGAAAACTAAAAATGGAACTGCTTTTTGACTCAGTGATTCCACTTAGAAAACAAAATAAGGAGTTTGTGAAGACTAAGGCTAAAAATATATAATTTTATGTAAAAATTTGGGAATTAGTGACTGTAGCTTATGCTCTCATTTTTAGAACATCAATATTTCATAAACTTTAATATGCCTCTGATCAAAAAATGTATTTTCATTTAAAAATCTAGTATATAAAAAATCTAGTATATATAAAATTTTATTTCTTGAATAAGCAAGATGTCCAAGATAACTCCAACTCTCTTAAGCAGTTAATCCTTTTGTCAAGAATGTTATAAAAAAATAGGGAAGGGATGATTTCACCAAGCTTTTTGTTTCTCTGAAATTGACCACAAATGACAAGTAGGCTACTTTAGTCATTATAACAATGTCGGCACTAAAATCCACCAAAGCATAACCTAATTCTAAAGGTTCTCAACTAATAAAAACCTACCTTTTGCTAACTAACTTGTTATCCTGATATGAAAATTATGTTCTGCAACTTTAAAAAGTCATCATCTGTTGGCTTCTGATGTTGCTTAGCAAATTACTCATCAGCCATTATTCATGTGACAAATAGAATTCCATAATTATTCTTCCTCCAATGACATCTTGGCACCTAATGGAGCATGGGAGTACCCTAACTCATATTTACAGACAATTATGCTCTTTCAGACAAGCCCATACTTTCTAAACAGCAGCATAAAGAAGCTTACTCCCCATTTATTTACAAATTTGGTTTCTCTACACTTTAAACCAAAGTACACTTGGAGATTTCAATGGCATTTTCTGGGAATCGTTTCCTCTATTAAATTCCAAAGCTTTAGTAAGTGAATAAATGAGAGCAGAATATAATTAAGAGCCATGGTTTCAATACTTTGTGAAATAAAAGGTAGTTCTATTAATTTCATCATGTCTTCTGGAAACCATTTTTGGAATAGGACCTCTTACTGAGATCGCACCTAACCAAGGATTGGCCTGGAGAGATGTGAACAGCACGTTGTCACAAACTGCTAACAGGCTACTGAAGGAAATGCCAAATAATTGCATGTTAACATTTCAGTAATTTAGAGATTTAATGCATCCAATACAGAGAGTACAATTTTTCAATATTTATAACACAAAGAACATAAGGGTGATCTAAAGACAATTGCAGCAAAAAACTGCAAATCCCAATCCCAATTTAATGAAAAAATTCCTCTTAATTTACAGAAAAGCAATGTAGTACTTCATTATCCAAAAGGCCACATATACCTTTAAAAAACCTGTCTATTATAGTCTGATTGGATGAGTGACTTTTTGCAGATTCACCATCCTCAAAAAATATAGTCTCTCCAATAGCATAAACTCAGGGATTAGAGACACTTCCATTGCTGTATGATAGCTCTATGTGTGTCCCAGCAATTACCTCAGGGGGAGTGTCCAATGCTCACGCAGAATGACAGGCTAGAAGGAAATTCAAAATTCAAGCACAGATGAAATGACGGCAAAGAAAGAACCACCGTGGTGTTTAACGAACAATGCTGCAACTATTCATTACACCTCTTCTCCAGCTAATCATTAAGCTTTCAGCACTGTTTATGCAACAGAAAAGGAAATGTTGACTCAAGATTTCCATACGCTTACTATTCACACAAAGAAGAAACTGTGAAGAGTATAATCTGCAATTACAGTACCTGCTGAAACTGGATCGCTGTCATTGAACCTGGTTATTAGTTGCAAGCGCTGTCAAATGCTTGACTACAAAAAAATTTCAGAATCTGGAATCTGCCTGGCATGATCATTGGAGATACAAATTCAAAAGCTTAAACCTGGCTGGCATAGCTCAGTGGATTGAGCTCGGGCTGCAAACCAAAGGGTCGCAGGTTCGATTCCCAGTCAGGGCACATGCCTGGGTTGTGGGGCCAAGTCCCCAGTGGGGGCCATGTGAGAAGCAACTACACACTGATGTTTCTATCCCTCTCTTTCTCCCTCCCTTCCCCTCTCTAAAAATAACTAAATAAAATCATAAATAAAAATAATAATAAAAAAATAAAAGCTTATAAAGTTAGAAATAAGTAAAACTGGTTAAATAATATTAATTCAAACAAAAGATTCCAAGTATTATTTCTAAATCTCAAAGACCTAACTGTAGGAAAAGAAAATTGCTCTTTTTATTTCATGATTCAGGATTTCAAAAAGTCAAATTAGTCTGTCACTGCAGTGACATACACTTCCATATTCACCATGCAATATCACTAAGTGATGCAATTCAGTATTTGTTGAATGAACAAAATAATGAGTATAATTGATGTATGTAGCCCCTTGACAAATAGAGGCTACTCAGTAAATCTGACCTGAGTGAATGAACCTAATAATTAGCTTACACTTCAATAACCTGCTGAGGATACATTCTAATTCTATACTGATGAGAACAATGTTTTACAAACTTACAACCTGAGAACTGTGAGGTAACTAAGTATTTGCTGTATAGAATACCTTGGAAATAATTACTGATGTGGCACCATAGAAGGAGCTTAAATTGTCAAAAAAATGAATCCTGTTTCTGCAAACTATATCATTAAACAGTGAATATAGTATCTTCTTAAGTTTTCTGATCTGTATAACTAGGCATTGGTGTCTACTTTCAAGCACTGCTGTTAGGATTAAATGAGATCAAGTAAAATAATGAATCTGAAAACCTGTCGTATGAAGCTTGGCATGGTCATGTAGCAGACTGTGTGCTCGTTTCCATCCACGCTTCTTAGAGGCTTAAGTCTCTCATTATATTGTGTCACAATAAAAGATCAGAAAGACCATGACACAGTGGACTTGAAGGAAACATCCACTAATTTTAAAAACAACATTGAAAAATAACTGGACATGGATCCATGTGATCCATTTTGAGAAATGATTGCTTCCTTGCATTCTTTTTGCCTAAAGGTAAGTGAAGTACTTAAGACAGAAGGCTCTTATATAAAGTAAATCTTTGCAGTATATTTCAAAGGGATGAGTAAATATAACTTTAGAGCAAATTCAATACAATTTATTGTGTCGAATAACTTTGATTTTGAAAGTAAATTTGAACTGGTTTATGAAGGATTTTGGAAATCTTTTCCACCTGTGTCAAGAAGTAATTTATATGCCTTTTTCTGAATGGCTAAGAGTTCAGATTCTTTTTTTTTTTTTTTTTAGTTCAGGGTATTTTAAAGAGAGATGGAAAGACTCTCTTCTAATTCATTATCTTTCTTTAAAAATGAAATGCAAAAGGTTTAGCTCCCTGGCCTTCTAGAAGTTAAGGGCAGATTAAGTCTATTTATCTCTCTAGGAATGAGAGCTGGTATCTCCTGAAATGCTACCTCTCACTCCAAGTTTAATAGGCAGTTGAGTTCTACTGGGGAAAGGAGAGTAAGTGTAGATTTTGTTGTGTTGTGTTTTGTTTGGTTTAGGTTTTTAGGATTGTAGGAATTAATAGGGTGTGGGGGTAAAAATTCAAGAAAGGGGAGAATCAAGGGTGAATTCTAAAGTGGAAGAAAAAAAAAAAAAGAGCAGTCCCCAGCAGACACAGATCCTTGGACATTTCCAAGAAGAAATAAGGATCACAGCTCAAGATGGGTGGACCAAAAGTACCATTATTCAGGAGCCCAGGGACTATATGGAAGCCAGTCATCTGCCTCTTGCTTTCCAGTCTGGCTTCATGAAAACCTACTGTTGTATAATAAGGAATTTCACTGGCCTGAGCCCCTGGCTCCTGGGAGGGAGAATCTAAATCATTGGAAGTTCCCAAGTGATGTGAGTGTTTTTGTTAACAATGAGCCCTTTAGATCACACCTGAGTTTACAGTAATAAGATGACATGAAATGACTCAGAATGTATCTAGTCAACAGAAAAATCATACATGTGATTACATACAGCCTGATCTCCAGGGAGAGAAGTGAGGCTGGAGACTGAGCTCATTCATGAGGTCAACATTCAATCAATCATGCGTATGTAATGAAACAACAATATAAAACTCTGGACACCAAAACTTATTGGTGCTTTCTGGTTAGTGAACATACTGACGTGCCAAGAAGGTGACAAGCCCTGATTCTACAAGGTCAAGGCATGGAAGCTGTTTGGGATCCTCACAGATATTGCACTCTCTGTCTCTTACCTCTTTCTGAGTTGTATCTTTTATAATAAAACTGTGAGCACAGTATAAAACATTCCTGAGTTTTAGACTCACTCAAGTTCATTATCAAGCCTGGGAGTGGTTATAGGAACCCCTGGTTGTGAACCACTTGGTCTGAAGTGAAAACAGTCTCTTATTTTATTTTATTTTTATTTTTATTTTTTTACTTTTAGGAAGAGGGGAAGGGAGGAAAAAAGAGGGAGAGAACCATCATTGTGTGGTTACCTCTTGTGCGCCCCCAAATGGGGACCAGGCCAACAACCCAGGTATGTGCCCTGACTGGGAATCCAACCAGCAACCCTTTGATTTGCAGGCCAGCACTCAATCCACTGAGACACACCAGCTGGGGCTGGAGTGAAAGCAGTCTTACTGGAAATGAGGTCCTTTAAGTAGTGGGTTCCACACTAATTCCAGATAGTGCCAGAATTAAACTGCAGCACATCATTTGGGGTTGAAACACAATACCTTCCTTAAACTATACCCTGGGCAGGCTATCCATATAGCACTAGGGAGTCCTATCTACAGCAGCACAACAGGCAATGATGATTTGGGCCACAGAGTGAGTTCATTCCAGGTAGATAACCAACATGGAACCACTCTGCAATGCTCCAAGACAACGGTAAGGCCCAGAGTGTTTGGCCTAAAGGGTGGTAGTAGGGATGCCCTGGTACTTGTGCTAACCTGGAAAAATTTGAAAATCTGACCTGGTTAATGAAGCTTCTTTTACAGATGTTTAGTATATAGCTAAAAGCGCTACAGTATTCCTGAAAGGAGCCCAGTAGTTTTCAGTCCTGATTACAGATTAGAATCACTTGTCAGGCTTTTATGACTGAGCAATGTCAGATCAGTGCAACCATAATCTTTGGGGAATCATCTTAGGTGATTCTACCGTGCATGGGGTTGGGGGCCACTGGAGAGAACACAATGGGAGTGAAGGGGCCTCTGGAGCCTGGGGTTTCACTGAGCTCCTGAACTTGGCTTTGCTCGTGGGAACAGGCATGCTATGAAAATACATGGTGGTCAATTTCTTCCTAAACTTGAGAAAGAGAAGCCTCATTAACGAGACGATGAATGCTTTCATTCTCCCATGGAAGGGAAAATTACCCCAATCACCCCACCTATTAAGAGAAGCTGGACTCTATCTACAGCAGGGGTGTCAAACTCATTTTCACCAGGGAGCACGTCAGCCTCGAGGTTGCCTTCAAGGGGACTAAATAATTTCTGGATCGTATAAATGCAACTACTTCTTAACTTTAAGGAGTTGAAACTATATTCGGCCCTTTAAAGGTGACTTCGAGACTGATGTGGCCCCCAGTGAAAATGAGTTTGACACCCCTGATCTAGAGCCTAGTGACACCATATAAAATGTTTTTTGTTTTGTTTTTTTAGTATTTCTCAGTGGAAATGGACCTCAATCACAGCATTCTGTGGAAGCTACAAATCCACTTCTCACCATTCTTTAACTGGATATACTCCAGCTTTCATGGATGTTTCTCAAAAGTGTATGTTTTAATTCCTAGGCACTCGATCAAGGTCTCTTTGAGAGGAATCCAACTTTTTTTTATATTAGTACTGCAGATTTTAAAAATGTTGAGTTGTTGAGCAGATGGGGAGTGAGAGTATCTATACACAAAACTAAATATTTATTAGAATGTTAGCCATGATTGGCTAAACTTTTCCATGAGTGTTACAACATACTGTACTGTTTGATAGAAATGTCATTTTTTTTTTTTTAAAAAGTAATGGAAATCTTAAGGGCTCCAGAAGCTTGTCCCATTTTCTTCACTTTCTTTAAATTTCAAATATAATAACACTTGATTATAAATATTAAAAAATAAAAAACTGTTGGTTACATAAAAAAATTCTCTCATTCCCCAAACCCAATCTCCAATGAAATCACTGCTGACCATTCACTAAAAATCTTCTTAGATCTTTTCCCAAACATTAAGAACCACATATACACAAAAGATTTTTTTTTATTTTTTATGGTGGATAAAAGTGAGCCTACTTTTTATAAAAATAGCAGATAGGTTAAAAATTGTTCTTTAGCTTATTTATGTTGTTTAATAATAAATCATTGATATAATTCATTTCAGTACATATAGATATACTTATCTGAAATTCTAAAATACATAGGTCCATATTATGATTGCATCTGATGCCTAGTCAATCATTCCCCTCTTGGTGGACATTTAGGATATTTATAAATTTTTGCTACTGCATATAATGCCACAGTGAAAATCTATTTTTGCTGGCTAAATCCTTTGATAAGGAGTTTTGAACCAAAGGGTATATGAATTTTGAATATTAATTCCAAATTGCCTTCCAAAAAAAGGGATACCAGTTTACATATGGCCTCAGTCCTCTAGCTGCTCAGAAAGAGATTAGTGTAATGCTGACTTACCACTTCAACAGGTCTTTGCTCACTTTTCTTATCAAACTTCGGGGTAGAGTCGAAACAATGGGAGGGAAACAGTCATACTATTCCTGTATTCTGCTTCCTGGTTTTATTATTTGAGGACAACAGACACAATGCCTGATAAGATGTTCTTTTGTGCTTTAAAACACAGTATTAAATTATTTACCATGTATTTTTATATAGCTATTTCTTTCAAATAGTTTAATATCTCTTAACTAAAACCAATATTGAGTTTTTTTTAAGACCCAAATGTTGTCAGTTTTAACCCTAGCTTTGCATTGGAAGCATATGGGAACTTACAGAACTATACGCAATTACCTGGGAAGGGGGTGGGCAGGTGTGGGCACTGAACACTTAAATCAGAATCCCTGGGTTCTGGCCAGGTAGGCCAGTTGGTTAGAGCGTCATTCCAATAGGCCAAGATTGTAAGTTCTGTCCTAAGTCAGGACACATACAAGAATCAACCAATGAAGCATAATTAAGTGGAACAACACATTGGTATCTTTCTCTCTCTCCTTTCCTCTCTCTCTCAAATCAATTTTTAAAAAATCAGAATCCCTGTTGGTGAGGAATGGCACTGGAGATTTTGTGAAAAATCTCCCCAAGTGATGTTAATGTGCAATCAGGGGTATGCTCTAGATGCAATGAAGTGATAGTAAAATTTATTGCTTTCTTTAAATATAACAAATTTGTTTTATAAAGTAGTTAAGTGAAAATAAATACATTTTGGCTTATTTATGAGGTACATATTTTAAAGAAACTTGAATCTATTTAAAACCTCAGTGCAAAGATTTACTGACTTAGAGAAAACTATGGATCAGAATGTAAACACTAAATTATCATTATTTATAATAAATGAATATGACATTGATTATTGACTTTTAATAAAATAATGGCCCTATTAGCAAAAGCATCTCTCTTTACAGAAATTATCCCTAAAGATGTTTACTTTTCCTGGTTGGGATTCATTAATTTGTCCCTTGCACAAATATTTATTGAGCAACCCCTATATGCCACCAACTACTCTGGGGACTTTGGATACAGCAATAAACAAAGTTGAAATCTGTGCCTTCATGGCCATTACATACACTATACTGGAAAAGTAGAATTAATTAATTAAGTAAACCTAACCAGGTGAATGTCTGAAACCCAAAACACTGACGACAACAAATGGTGTTGAGCATGTGGAGCAACAGGAACTCTCATTTGCTGTTGGAGGGAATGCAAACTAGTACAACCACTGTTGGAGGACAGCTCAGAAGTTTATTATCAAACTCAACATACTCTTACCACAATAAAACAATCAGACTCTGCAGTATTTACCCAAGTGAGCTGACAACTTATGTCCACACAAAAACCTGCATGTGAATGTTTATAGCATCTGTATTCACAGTTGCCAAAACTGGAAGCAATTAAGATGTCTGAAAAGATAAACTGCAATGCATTCAAACAATGGAATAATACTCAGTGTTAACAAGATATGAGCTAGCAAGCCATGAAAAGACATTGAAGAAACTTAAAAACAATTTGCTAAGTGACAGAAGCCAGCCTGAAAAGGCTATATACAGCATGATTTCAATTATATGACAATCTGGAAAAGGCAAAACTATAGAGACAATAAAAAGAGCAGTGGCTGCCAGAGGTTGTAGAAGTGGGAGGAGGGTGGCTAATAGGTAGAACACAGGAGGATTTCAGGGAAGTGAAATGATTCTGTCTGATGTTGTAATGGCAGATACAAGACATTGTGTGTTGGCTATAAGCCATGGAACTGAACAACACAAAGAGTGAACTCTAATGTAAACTATGGACTTCAGTCAATCAATACTGATTCATCAATTATAGCAAATATATCACATTAATAAATGATTTGAAATCAGGGAAACTGAGGACAGAGGTAAAAGAAAAAAATTAATTTTATTTATTTATTTATTTTTAGAAAGAGGGGAAGGGAGGGAGAAGGAGAGGGGGAGAAACATCAATGTGTGGTTGCCTCTCATGCGGCCCCTACTGGGGACCTGGCCCGAAACCCAGGTATGTGTCCAGACTGGGAATCCAATCGGCGACCCTTTGGTTTGCAGGCCGGCACTCAATCCACTGAGCTGGACCAGCCAGGGCAGAAAGTTTTATGTGAACTGTCTGTTCTTTTTGATCACTCTTTCTGCAAACTTAAAACTGCTCTAAAACATAAAGTCTATTAATTTAAATAAGTAATAACTAACTGAATATATAGTCAGGTAGTGATTTTTTATATTCCTAAACTTGCATTACTTTATTACACATTAATTAATAACAACTCATATGCTTCATTTGTAGCCTACAGTTAATACTCACTCTTAATAGTCAGAATTCATAATGTTAGCAAGTGTGTATTCATTTCAGAAGAACACCTGACCCAATTTTAAATTCCCATAAGTGGAGATTTAGACTATGATCCTTCTCTTTCACGTGAAAAGGGAATACTGCAGCAGACAGAATATCAAGAATTCAATTCATGAACACAAGTGAGAAAAAGAGAGAAAGGGTAAACCGGCATTCAGTTTCTAAGTACTTTTTGATCAGCTCAAGGTGCGTATGGTTGGTCTAGCCCAGAGTAAATACATTATATATGATCACATTCCTCTTGTACTTGATGAAAAGAATTGCAAAAGACTCAAAAATCCTCCAGTAATTTATTTTTATCTCTGGTTAAGAGTAAAAACAATGATCAAGCCATCGATATTCATCTCTTTGGTTAGTTTTATTTTTTGTCATTACATTACAATATTGTTGCCACAAGCAGTGCTATAAAATCCAAAGCACATTAGAAACTTCGTGCACTTTATTTGATGAAGTCCTCACAATCCCTCTGCCAGATATATATTTTTATCTCATTTATAGTTTCACTGAGATTCAGAGCAGTTAAATGGCTATTAAGTAGCAAAGCCAGGTTATCTCTGAAGATTAAACCTGAGGCTCCCATAAATATAGGACTCCACTCTCTCCCATACTCAACCTTGCTCATAACCAGCTTTGCTCATTTATTTATAAATAAATTTGATATTGATTTTAGGGGAAAGGGTTAATAAATAGGATTGCCACAAGATTTAGAATCAATCAAAGAGTAAACCCAAAATAAGCTGATTTATTTAATTTATATAAACACCTGTCATGTTATATAAATCTCTTAGATCTGCTAATATTAGCAGAATCCTTAAATAAAAATCTATTTTACATTATAAAAAGTTCTCAGTTATGTAGGTCAATACTCTACAGCAATATATAAAACTAACCCAATATTCTTCCTTCTAAGGTATTATGATGACCCTTTCTTGTACAGATTTTTCATAAAATAGGAGAAAATTGCATTTACATCCCCACCTTACTGCTATTTATGCAGTCTTACTATACTGAATGTGGTCCTTCAGCAGATACCTCTTCCAAAGTCACTGTAATTTTGGCCTCTTCAACTTTCAGGAAAGAACTACACAAAAGAATCATCACCTCTCCCTGATGTTTAATCAGGGCTCAGCATGCTCAGGCCCTTTTATGAAAGCTCCCTGGCAGGAAATCAAAGCCCCTTTCTTCAAAAACAATAAAACATGAAACAGAGGAATCCATCTGTCAATCAAGACAGATTTCTCTTTAAAAAATCCTCCAAGAATAAAAAGCTTTCACACTAATTAATATCCATTAAAGCTCCCACCAGTTTAAAGGCTTGAGCAAAGTCAAAAATTATCCAGTTAATTCAAATCCAGAAGGCACTTTTGCATCACTCATCTGCACTGACAAGAGAAGGTACTTCCCTAAAAAAAGACTAGGGTAAGTAATTCCAATTGTACTTCATATTTGCAGGCACAACCCCAGTATGTAAGCCCTTACATATTTCCATGGACGATAACAGTCTAATCAATTATTTAGAATCCAATCTAATTTCATAACATATATGGCTTACCCACATAACGCCATGCACTATGGGGTACTCTCGAAACACATAAATGCTTACTTCATTCTCTTGGTTTTGAATAGTGTACAGTCAACTGCAATTCTGTTTCCTGAACAGTTCTGCCACATGCTATTCTCTTTTATACATACTGAATTAGGCAGTCACTCTAGACCTGAGTACCTATACCCTGTGCCTGAATTCCCTCCATATCATGCCTTACAAATGGTTTTCCAGCTCATGCTGCATACTTCTCAAGATAGGCCACTGTATCTTTACAGCTCTTTACTTTCCATAGTTGACAACATAATTGGAAATAACAAGTACATGCAATTTATTTAGGAAGCTCTTTGGGTGTAGAGTAATGAGGAAGAAACCTTAGAGTAGTCAAATGATATTTTTCTATGAAATACATACATTAGAATAAAGCTTAACAATCTAAAATCAATTCAGTATTTTTTTTATTTTTTTCTTCTTTAGGCCCTAATTTTCCCTAACTCCTATAAATACATAGTATGCAAATATCATATATATCCCTCCTCCCTCACCCCCAACATGCATACAAGAACTATAGAATAGTAACTATTAAATAGATAATCCATGCAATTAGAGAACTGTGCATATTTTGATGAATTCTGGTCTTCAATAACAGGCCCTCTTTCATCCAAATAATACCAACAAACCAAGAAGCAAATGAGCAAACTAGAAAAAAGGCCCAAATCTTTACTAAAATGTTAGCTTTGAACTGTTGTCAGAAACCTAAAACTAGCACCACGAAGGAAAACCAGCACTCCCTAATGCACGTGTGGATGGCCATCTTGACCAATCTGCCTGGCCTGGGCCCTTGCTGGGCTCCTTCCACCCAAATATGTTTACTGGTGTAGCTCATGCTCACAAGAAATCTGAACAACTCTGCATACATGGGTGATATGGTCAGAGGTATAACTTAGATGATTTTTAAAGAGTCAAACTTCTAATCTAGTTACATGAAATAAAACAAAAATGGACTGTTAGACCTGGAAAACATGATGAAAACACACATGCAAGAAAATGAAAGTCTCATGCTATTATTTCCTAATCAAATATAAATTACCAAACAACTAGAAGTGTCAGAACATCTGAATAAGCCAGTAACCATTGAAAACATTTTTCATGCTATTTAACAATTTTTAAATGTCTTTTTATTATGGAATATGTCAAATTTGTAAAAATTGAAACTGAAAATATTTTTGAGAACATTGGAAGAATAAAAGTTCACAGGAAATTATTGTCACAAAGTACTTTAAAAATATGGATTAGAATATTTCTTAAACCTGGGTTCCCAGGTGCTCAGTGGTTTGAAGGAACAGAACTGGAGGGAGGTAAGGTGAGAAAGAGCAAAGCTTTAGGAATGAATGCAGGGCATGCTTCTGAAATTCAATCAACTGGAGAGGGTCTCTCTTCACATTTTCTTTCTTGGTCGCAGGGTGCCAGGGCTGAGGAGGGGTGACAAAATTTCCAGTCTGGCCAAACAGTAGCAGGTGATGCAGTTGATAAATATGATCTTAGCTCTCTTACAACTCTCCTCTTTCCCAGGGTACTCTACACAACTCGACAGAAGCCAAGACAAAGTTGCCTTTCTGACAGTGGCATCCCTTATACCTCAGGTCCTTTATTAATTTATTCCACCATCATCTGAAGCTTGATTTTCATTCTGCCTTGAGACATGTCTTATAATGTTATTTTTATTGATATTTCATTTTTCATACATTAGTGTCTTTGTCTGATGTGGCCAGCAGCTGTGGTAAAAGAAATGCAAATCAAGAAGGAGATCTTCAGAGAAGGCCCTATCAGGAGTGGAATACACTTCCCTGCATGCCACCCTGGACTGCTAAATGCACCCCTGGGTGCTGCCGTCTTCTCCCAACTCTGCTCCTCAGACCGAATTCTCTGGTGTCACCTCTGTTTTCATGTGAGTCACATTTTGCCTAGCTTCTAAGTCTTTTAGTTGTCTTGGATCTGGCACCCTAAATTCTTCCCTATTTTCAACATCAGCTTCCCTTCATTAAGGAGTGGGCGTGTTAGTCATCTGCCAAATCCATGTTAACAATGAAATTGCATAAGAATTCCACCTCATCTTTAATAAAACACACACTCCCATGCAATCTTATTTTCCACAACTATAGTGAGGTTGTTAGAAGTGACAAGTCATATTTGA
>PVKM010003138.1:0-50431 GCA_004027735.1 Carollia perspicillata
TCTAGGTTTGGAGAGAGGCAAGCAATAAATATATATGAGATAATAACTATGAGATAGATAACTTTAAGATAACTTAGGTGCACTGAATCTTAGTTTATCTCAGTAGAGGCATTACTATGGTATAGGATCATAGAAACCCAAGAGAACAGATGCCCATTTAGCTTACATGGGCCAGGGAAGGATCGACTCTACTTGGAAATTGATACTTGAGCTAGACCTTGAAGCATGTGTGTGTGCTCCTATACAGAGGGTAAAGGACGGGGATTCCAGGCAAAGGAAATAGGGTGAGTAAAACCTCAGATACCAGGGGAAGTGAGATACGCCAGGCGATGATCTAGGAGATGTGGTGGTTAAATTGTAGAGGACAGCATGAGATGGTCAAGGGACAAGAAGTCCAGAATGATTGGGTAAGGTCAGCTTGCTCTACAGATGCTAAGGAGCTTACCAGCATTCCGCAAGCAGGGGGAACCCAGTGAAAGCTGTATGTGCACATGAGGGATGTGATCATCACTGCTATGGTTTTTAAAGTCCCATGTGTTTGATGAGATTCCTTCCCCTTTGGAATATTTCTGCAATTATAATGAAAACGTTAAATGAGTTAATTACTTTACCAAGTTAGAATTTCTTCAAAAAGTCAACCTTTCATTCTCTTCTTCTGACCACTATGTCTGTATGGGTTTGTACCACTTCAGAATTCTAGCAGGGAGGGGGGATTACATGGATTTTGCCCTAAAGGTAAAGGAAAATCATTTCAGTGAATAAAATGAAGATATAATATTTGCCTTTCACTCTAGATAGTTAAACCAAAAATCAAAAACCCAAATGCCTACAGGAGGACCAAGTGGGTAACATATTTGCCTGAAGTGGCTATAGGTAATAGAGCTGGGTGGCGACAGGGGAGAGCACAGTCTCCCTAATGAAAGCTTCAGCTACTCCCTAATGAAAGCATTGGATTTTTGCTAGGGAGAAATATAATCTCAGTATGGTTGGATGCTCCAGTATATCAAGAGTCAGCTTTATGCACAATTAATGTTGATTTTTAAGTTTTGCCAACTTTTTCATAAATTGTTTTAAGTGGAGAGTGGTTGAAACACATGGGACATTTAGACCCCTTAACTTCCAGCCATGGTATCTGATTTAGACCAAACAGGCTTAGTTCAGAATTTCTGTAAAACATGCAAAACTAAATAGGAATGTGCTTTCTTGAAGACTAACTCCAATCTACCTACAATTATTTAGTGGCTACTTCATGCTAAGCCCTGTATGATATTACATAGAGGCTATAAAATTAGCTAAACAGGGTGGGGGATTTTTAGATTAATACATGTTTAGAAAATAGTGTTTTGGCAATTGGCACATAAATACCAGATTGTCATTTTGTATATCTATTATGACGTACATTTCCAGAAATATTCCTTTTCTTTTCAGTCCCTGATAGGGAAAATAATAACTAGCACCAACACAATGAATTTAAATAAGAGGATGAGCTGTTGTGCTATATTTTTAAGTGATTCCCTGTCATTTAAAGAGACAAACATAAGCAAAATATATGTTAATTTCTTTCCTAACTCCCACTACCACCAGCCATCCAATTGCTAGGTTATACTTGCAGGTTTTCATGCTGATTTTGGCTTTACTTGTTTTCACCATGACCGTGCTTCTCTTGCTCTCTCCCACACCCCCCTCCAGCTCCATTTGTGACAGAAAGCTCCTAAGTGAGTCTTTACACCGGAGGTTTGTATGCTCAGCCCATCAGCCTGTGGATCCGTGTGTTATTACTGAGTTTTATCCTCTGAGTACATAGCCTGTAGTTGGGTTTGAATATTAAGTGTCAAACTCCAATGCACTGGTGAGAGATTTGCAGCCACCAGCAGGGCCCTCCCAATCCCTGAAAGCTGCTGGGCACTCTTCTTTATTGATAAGCAGTCTCATTTCACACATGTCAGATTACCAGGAGGAAGCTGCTGATACAGCACATGGTGCTGAAGGTGCTGTTACCTGCAGCTGGCCTCTTTCCTGCAATGCGGAGGGGACAGGGACACCCAATCAGGAGGAAAATGTGTAGAGCTGGCTGTTCACCAATGTGAAGGTTACTTCAGAGAGCCCTGGGAGTGTTTTGTCAGTTTTGTTTGCAAAGAGATAGGGAGTGAAGGATTATGATTCTTGGCACTGATAATGTCCCCTGGGCCACAAGCTAATCCAGCAGGACACCAGATGTAACACAGCCATTTTATTCGCACATTTCTGTGTGGTTATCATGGAGGGCAGGAATGGAATGAAAAGGCTTAGGAGATAATCATCAGGCAACATCTTTCCCCCTTTTGCAAAACAATCAGAGCTCTGGCTCTGCATGCACTTAGCCATAGCAGCAGCCATTCTTTACACAAATGTTTGTTCATCAC
The DNA here is from genome assembly GCA_004027735.1 of Carollia perspicillata. Taxonomy (NCBI): domain Eukaryota; kingdom Metazoa; phylum Chordata; class Mammalia; order Chiroptera; family Phyllostomidae; genus Carollia; species Carollia perspicillata. Next base: position 2,403 of record PVKM010003138.1, read on the forward strand.
CTAATGTGTGCTAAGCATCTTTCAAGGTGCCATGGGCACAGTTGTGAAGGTACCTGGATCCACAGGGATTCCATCCAGGGATCTAGTCATCCATGTACTCATTCATTCAGTAAACTCTGATTGTTATCCTTGTGCCAGGTTCAGTGTTTGATATTCAAGAAAGAAAGTAGAAGTTTGGCTCCAGAAACAGAATCCTGGCTTTATCACTAAGATTTGGGTACGTTTTCTTTAGAAGCTCATTTTGCTTATCTGGAAAATGGGTAGTAAAGCAGTTCCTGCCTTCTAGATCACTGTGATGATTACATGAGGGATGATATTTTAGGAACACTTAGCACACTGCATAGCTTTCAATGTTGGTGAGTAGAGTGCCATAAGCTTACTCTCCAAAGGGAGGCCATAATTGTGGGCCACTAAGAGAAAAGAGAGGGAACACCCACGGATCTGCTGTCAGATACTGGCTTCAGCTCCACCCTCACTGATGCTGGGCGGCACCCAGAGAGGCCAAGGGAGGCCTCACTCAGAAACATGGATCCAGGTTCTTGTGGCAGCACAAGAAAAGATTCCAGAGTGGGATAAAAAGATTTAGCAAAAAACAGTACATTGATTAAAGTGATAGCTTACATGCTCCAGAAGTGACCGTGCGTGACCTCGGAAAATGAGATGTCCTGGTAGAATGTGGGTGGAAGGTTTTTATTAAATGTAGGCAAGGGGTGGAGATAGGGTGGTCCTCAGCTTCTGACACTGGTGGGGTGACTGGGGACATGGCTCCTTCTTGTACCTCCTCTCCAGATACTGATTTTGTTTTTGGTCCTCCAGAACTGTCATGGAGATTCAGGGGGTGGGGGAGGGAACCGTGGAGGTGGAGTGGTCTCGAGCATTGCAAATTTGTTATAAAGGTATTATAATGGCCCTGTTGGTCAACTTTAGGCCAACATGGCTGCCAAATCTCATTGAGACTGGTTTTTGTTTGTCTCAACCACAGGAAATTGGAGAGGGAGAAGTGGGGGAACAGGTGGTCAGTAAAAATCACATCTGTGATGTTCCATCCAGGATGGAAAAGGGAAAGGATAGAGCTTCAGGCCTCTGTTCCCTATTCTAATTGTTCTTCCTCATCACCACTTACTGGTGACCTTGCCATTACTGTGACCTTGGGCATGTTATAAAACCTCTCTGAACCTTGATTTGCTCATCTGTAAAATGAGAATGGTTAAACTAGTGTTTGTTAGCCCAGCTCCCCTGCTCAGTGCGCTCATATAGGCCATTGCTGGTTCTTTTCCATCACACTGATGGAACTGATGCTACTATGCATGCCTCAAAGAATCATCGCTCCCCAGGTGCCTCCCATTATTCTGCACCTCAGGTAAGCAGCGCATCCCCAAGATGTAGAAAACAATTGTCAATTTATTTGACAAATTTTTGTTTTGTCTTCAGGTTTTCAGAATAATCAGAGTGTAACAGCTGGTGAGGCTTGATGATTTCTTTTCAAATCACATTGAATGCAGCTGCAAAGTGTCTGAACTTGGCCTCTCGCTAAGCAGATTCTAATGGGTTCAGATAACTTTGTACACACATGTGGTTCACCTAGACCTTCCTTCTGGGCTGGCAACAGTGCTTATTAAAAAGTAAAAATACCCCTGGTGTTCATAGACCAAGCAGGGTTCAAGATCGAAGAGCCATCTCTAGACAGAATTTCCCAAAGCTGAGCCATTGAAATGGTTCAAATCACAAAGTCCATGCACCCACATATTTGTTGGGTGCAAATGTAGTCCAATATTTAAATGGATCACCTTGCCTTTGGGTGTTGATGGAATATTTGGAATTACAATCTGTTTGGGTTTGTGGATGACCTGGCATTTCCCACACAGTAAGTGGGAGTTTAAAAGCCCAAAGGGTTGTCCTGGGAGGGCACAATACAGCATTGGCAGTAGTGGCTGGAGGAGAATTTGGGGACCTTGACCCATCCCCTGTGTTGTATTCATCCTCACCTCTGGCCCATCTGTCCTTGTGTCCAGGTAAGGAGCATCTGCTATTGCAACTCACAGTTTGATTTGGAATGAAAGCAGCCTGGGTAATGGCACAGGTGGTAGTACCCTCAAATGGGAGGGTCAGGCTGAGTGGTAACAACAGGAAAAAGATATGCAAGTGCCTGGTGCATTTGACATCCCCAGGGATGGATCTGAATGGGCTGACCCATTTTCTGTGTTTTTCTCTTCAGGGTATCTTCCTTTGGAGATGGCAAACTAATGTTATTGTTAAGTGGCTACAATTACCCAGGCAGATCTAGAGATTCTAAATACGTTTATTCATCAAAACAACCCTCTTGAGACGAGTGGTGTTATTATGACCCCCACATTACAGATTTAGAAATTGAGGCTCAGAGTCACAAACCCAGCAAATATTGAAGAGCAAATAGGCAACCAGAAAACATGGCTTCAGAGACTGCATTTTACAATAGTTTCTGAGCCTCTGTCCACCTCTCTCACTTTCGGTCCATTTCCTACCCTGTGGCCAATTATTCTCTTAACATACAGGTCAGAACATGTCATTTCTTTTCTCAGACATCCTTGATGGATCCTTAATGACTACTGGCCAAAGTCTGAACTCAGTTATTTACAGTGACTCAGAACATGGCCTTTGGAGTCTGATGGGTTTCTGTCAAGGGCATGGCTCTGTTTCATGTCACTCAGGTGTCGTTCGGCCACCAGTTTCTCTGAGCTCAGTTTCCTCAGCTATAAAGCTGGCATTGACAATGCCTGTCTCATAGAGTTATTAGGGAGACTCAGCTCTTGGTTAGTGTATGTAAAGCATTAAGCACAATGTAAGTGTTCCTTATATTGGTGCTGTTATTAGGAATAGCCCATGAAACTCTTCTGTCTGGCCTCATCTTTCCAAGATTGTTCACCTCGATAACCTTCCTATATCCTGGCTCTGGAAGATTGCCCAGGGTTCCCTGATATGCTGTGGAGTTTTGTGCTTCCTCTTGCTTAGCCACATGTTTTCTTTAAGCAGTAATTTGTCCACTTCTTAATGCTCCCCTTCTCTGACTGCTGAACAAACAAAACTTAATTATTCTCCATGAATCATCTCAGTTGTCACTTTACCGTATATGTTTCCTCTACCACCACCTTTCCCCCAAGTCAGAATGTGCCCCTCAGTTTCCCTGCTTGGAACCTGGTGTTACACTTGCTTTATATCAGCTCTTATTAACATGAGCTTGTTTAAAAATTGGAGTGCTGCATTCATTTCTGAACTGGAACTGCATCTGGCGCCATGCTTTGATGGTTTTCATGAAGTGGAAGCTCAAAAAGTGTCTGTGGATTAATGAGGGGATTCACACATTAAAATGAACAAAAGTAACTTACATTATGTACTTTAAAAAATATTTACTTCCTCTGAATTGTTATTGAAAAAATCCTTGAGGATTAAAAATAGAACCTGGGAACTTTGGGATGTAGGCTTTGTTTTCGTTTGCTTCCTTAATTACAGTTGTAGACTTATAAGATGCCTACATATTTTAAATCTGAAAGAAATTACACACAGCCAGACTCTAAATCCATGTCAAAGAACTCAGAGTTTTATACGCGTGTGTTCTGTATTTTCGATGGTGTCACATGGTGTCAAACAATGTAGACCAGGGGCAAAATTAAGTGAATGTGTTTATTTATTTTATTTTTTCTAATGGCCTGGGTAAGAGTTTGCTTTAGGATTAAGGACTATTGTCTTAAGCGATGTGGTCCTATTAAAGTATGTATCTTTATTAACATGATACTTTTTTTGGAGCATTATGAGATCTAGTTATCAGAGAAGTGAGTAAAAGGAACTGATAATGTTGATGTGATTTTTCAATGAAAAAATATTACAGAGAAAGTTTAGGAGAGTTCCTGGAACTTAGTAAATGCCCAGTAAATGACAGTGTCTACTCCATCTGGGACGAAAACATAAGGCTTCGAATAACAGAAGTTGCTAAAATTTATCACAGAGCATTATATCAAATGCTTGCATATAAATGGTAAGCATTTTACATGCATTACTTTAATTAATCCTCAGAGAAATCCTATGGTGTAGGTACTGCTAGCCCCTTGCTACATAGAGGAAGATGCTGAGGTTCAGAGAGGTCCACACATAATCCCAATGCCAAACACAGAAAAAAACCTCAACCCAAGTTTTGCTTATTGTAGGTCTTGAGTTCTTACCATTATGTGTTAATGTCTATTATGACAGCACCAGAGAAGCGATGATTTTTGCCTAAAAAATTACTGTATTTCTTGTGGCTAAGTATATAAAATTTATTACTTATTTGAAATCATTCATAAAGGAAAGATCAACAAAAATATGGTTGGATGAGATCCCACATTAAACATGCAACTTTTAATGATTACCTGATGTGGCCCTTGGAACATTTACCAAACTTTTCATAACTTTGGTTTAGTTTTATGACTTTCTTCCACTCAGAGATGTTGAGTGCTGTATTGATCTGCCTTTCTGCCAAGTTATCTTGCCTTCATTTTATTGTCTTTGTTTCTCTGGAAATTGTACCAAATGGCTTGATGATTTTTTGCTGAACATGAAGGATTGACAATCGAGAATGTTCTTTCATCTCTTGAAATCTATTGAATTTCTTTTTAAATTAGGTATTCCCTTCTGACTAGATGGGTTTTATGTATTTTGTTCATTTTTTTTCTCTTTTTTTAGGGGGAATTGTTTGGGGGAGTTTCATACCAAGAGGCACACAATATGTTTTATCTTGGCATTGACTCCCGTTGAGACTTGTACACACACTTTTTTGGTGTCTTTGGCTATTCTTGTCATTGATTTTCCTTCTTATGAGAATGCACATAACTCAGATCATCTGGAGAAAATAAAAGAGTAGTTTAAAACAAGAAGATCCAGTCCAAACAAGGAAATAGGCTCAGAGAGAGTCGAGTAACCTAATCAAGGCCAAAAAGTTAGTTAATAGCAAGAATGGGATTAAAAAAATTTACCACTTATTGGTGACTATATAGGAAATCATTTTTAAGCCTTATATTCTTCAGAATAGTGAATCTTTAGATGTAAAAAATGTAGCAATGCATCTTTGAAAAGCAATGTTGGTGACTAAGAAAAAAAAATAATGGTATTGTTAGCAAAGGCCCTTTATGTATGTTATATGGCATTCTGTCCCACCCTTGGGAGCAGACCTAGGCACAGTGATTCTTTTAGGATCTGATGCTTATGGTTTTTATACATAAAGATAACTGCACCAAGCTTGCCTTGGTAGTTTTACCGTTTCCTTGAGATTAACATTCTTGAGATGATGAGACCAACTTGAATTTTCAGTATAGTCATGAGACCTTTCTTAGGTTGAAATGAATTCTGATAAGCTGATTATCTCTCTGAAGAAAATATGATGTCCACATTTCATAGCTTAGTTCCTATCATTTTAGTGCCATTTTTATTCTGAGACCTCTTCACTGGTCTGTATTAAATAAGGTAATAAGGAGCTTTGGAGTTCAACACATATTAAATATATATTTTTTAAAGAATTGAGACCTACAGGGTAGAGGATGATCCATTTTCTTTCTCCATGTTGCAGTAAGCATTGCTAGCTAGTTTCCTTTGCTTTATAGAGCAATGAGTTATGAAGCTCAAAAATAAAGTGTTCTCAGTGGTGTAAATAAAGCAGTAATCTGAGCAAAATACATCATGCTATGTACTGAGGGTTTTTTTTCCCTTTTCTTTCCTTTTTCTTTTTTGTCTCTTTTTTTTCTCCATCTTCACTACAGTCTGGCTTATGTTCCTATGTATTATTGACACATTAATCTTGGTAATAGAAATGGAAAACTACTTTCATTGAGAAATAGCTTCAAAGTAAAAGATGATTAATGAACAAAAGCATCTTGCATTCCCAATGATGTGCTTTGTGTCCCGGCTCTATAAATCTGTCTATATCTTAATCTCTTTTGAGCTTGGGGATTACCGTATCCTTTCTCCATTTCACTTCAGTGGAACTGGTTGGTTTAGCTTCCAACTGACTATGCATCATACCAGGAGGATAGTTGGAATTACAGGAAGGATCTTCCTCATGGTGCCATGTGCCCGACAAGGAGTGTCTGAGAGCTCTGAGCAATGCTTGCTGTTCAGGGAAGAGGCTGTTACTTAGAATCACTATTTTTGAGAGATCTCTCTTTGTAAGCATGTTGCTCATACCTGGACAATTTCTCTCTCCAATGAAAAAGATCAACAGACATAGTGAGATGATGGATAACCGCCAAAGTGACTTGCTTGGGAGGGGATGATCCATTAGAATCTTCCTCTGTGTGTGACAACAGTCCTGGCATCATGGCACATCTAAACTCTCATAAAAGCACATTGTTGCCTCTTAGGCCACCCCATGTCCTCCTCTGGACAGTCACAAGCAAATGATATCTACCTGGAATGGGAACATTCTCTTTCAGAGCTAATAGAGTCTAACCTAATCACCAGTCAGATCAGAGTTTAAGTTCTAGTTTCTTCGTGGGAACTTGTGCAAATACTTAACCACTCTGAGTATCATGCTTTATCTAAAAATCAGATAATGGTACCCACAGCATAGGAATTAAATGAGAATTCAGTGGAATGGTGCATGAAAATTATTTATGGCAATGCATGACAGAGGAAGAATTGGATGCTTATTATTTTTAGTAATTTTATTTATTTACTTTTAGAGAAGGGACGGGAATGAGAAAGAGAGGGGGAGAAACTCCAACATGTGGTTGCCTCTCCTGCACCCCGCACTGGGGACCTGGCCTGAAATCCAGGCATGTGCCCTAGACTGGGAATTGAACCAGCAACCCTTTGGTTTACAGGTTGGCACTCAGTCCACTGAGCCATGCCAGCCAGGGCTTATTATTATTATTTTATCATCATTATTATTATGCTTCTGTTATTGTTAGTATCTTATATACACTCACATACATATGCTCCTATCTGTTCCAAACAGTACTTACTGAGTTCCTTTAAATCACAATATTTTTCATCACTTTGTTTTGTTTTTAAGATCATCTTCAACTTAGGAGTACTTAAATATGATTAAAGTAGGTACAACTCTTTGAACACCTACTTTAGACATACTCTAAGCCTGTTTCCTGTGTTATCTCATTTAGTCATTGTAAGAATCCACTAAGTAATTTTTACTTCCACCTAATACATGCAAGAATTGAGGTCCAGAGATGTAATTTTCTCAGGGTCACACAGCTAGGAGTGCTGAAGCCAGGATTTGCACTCAGGTGGGTACAACCCCCAAGGTCAAAGCACTTTCTTTATGCATGAACTTGTCTCTTAAAATATTGTATTCTATCTTCTACTGATCCATAAGAAGCTGGATATGGGGTAGATAGGGAAGTTTGGCTTAAAGAAAGAGTATTTAGAACAGGGTGGTTAGTGATGAATGCCTAGGTCACAGATTAAAGCCCTTGGGATGCCAGAGAAGAACATGGTTTCATTCTAGAATTGTTCACTCATTTACTTATTCATTCAGCAAATATTTAATGAGCACTGCTTTCATGCCAGATACCATGTTAGGTGCAAAGCACTTGGTGTGGAACAAAACCCTCAATGTCCGAGTCCTCATGGAGTGTTCTGTCTAGTAGGAGAAGCAGATGCTAATCACATGGTTATGTTCTGTCGTGTAGTTACAGCTGAGGTAAATGCAATGAGAAGGAGCCTGTCCTATATTTGCTGCAGAGAGAGATCCAGAGACTTTGCTAAGGAAGCGATATTTGAGCTGAGAGTTGAAACCACACAGGGTTTAAGCCAAGGGGGGGGGGGTACACTTTCTCTTCAAGTTTTGCTCCTGGAGCCTGGTGAGTTGCAGATGACACTGAGTCCTCTCCATGATCACATTTCATGTATTTGAAGTAGCAAAGCTTCCTGTGTCAAATTTCCATGGAGGTTGATTCTCTTTCCCTCCTGAGTTTTTTATGGAAGAAGTTGAGTGGTTTCTACATGGATGAGATCCTTTGGTCTCCTTAATACCAAGTTTGTGCCAGGCCAGCTCCAGGCACTGATGGATGTGGGTAAACTTAGTTCATCTGAACTCAGGAACATTTGCTCAGAAGCCTCATTTCTCCTGATGGAAAGAACTCATTGCCCATTTCTATGACAAGAAGGAGCATTTTCATCTTTCAAGTGATTTTGTGCAATGCCAATAATCAGCAAAGAGTTCCTTTTCTGCCAGTCTTTTATTGTTCAACCTAAGAATCTGTCTGCAGGAATTAAAATCTCTTTCTCTGATTTACTTTGCCCTGCCCTGTGGTACCTCTAAAGAAATGTCATTGGTCACAGGAAGTCCCCCTCTTTAAGCAGTAGAATTGTGGACTTCCTTAAGTTCATGGTGAGGTTTGTAAAGGAAAGAAATTATTTCAAGGGAGCTGCTATGTGCAGTTGGTACTCACAGTTCCCCCTCAACTACAAATGAACCTCAGGGCCTCACCAAAGAGGCCAAACTGGACAACTTCTCTATTTTTAAGACAGGTACACCAAATATTAGTTAAAAGCATGAACTCTAGAGCAAAACAGAACTGGATTTGGATCCTCGCTTTGCTGATTACTAGTGCTAAGACCTGGGGCAAAATCTTGCAGATTCTTAAATGCCTGGCTCGTCATCATAAAAAATAATAATAATAATAATGGATGCTGTGCCTGGAGGGGACTTTGTAAATAAAATGCCTGGTACATGGCAAATGCTTAGCATTGGATAAAGATCACAATAGTTATTATGTATTTATTTAGATCTTTGTGAACTTGTATGTCTGTCTTTATATCAGGGGACGGCAATCTTTTTCTATAAAGGATGAAGTAATAAATATTTTTGGGTTCGTGAGCCATAGAATCTGTCACAACTACTCACCTGTATTGTGGCATGAATGTAGCCATAGATAAGGCATGGATGAATGATTGTGGCTGTGTCCCAATAAAACTTTATTGACAAAACCAGGCCATGCGTTGGATTTGGTCATGGTCCATAGTTTGCCCTTGATCCATATGGCAGTCTTCATTGGCACAGTTGGCTGGGCTTGAGCAACCTGCCAGCATGGTTGAGAATAAGTCACCAAAATATATGCTATAATTAACAAAACCCACTAAAGCTAGGCTCAGCCAATAGGGCACTTTTCTTGGGAAGACACCACTATCTTGTGCTCATCCTCAGTGTAGGAGGTTCAGTAGGGCATCAGGAGTGGTGGGTAACAGGAAGGCTGTCTGGAACCCAGGGATCAAGTTAGGCATGCTCACTCCCCTTTACTCTGTGTGGGTTTCCAAGAGACACTTTTTTTTTTTAACTCTACACCATATTCCAAGTCCCTAGACTGGGCCTAACCATTGGTTCACCTCCTCTTTGGTTATACAAGGAAAAATTAATATTATTTCCCAGCTGAAAGCACATACTTCTTTCCCTGTACCCTATACCCAGAAAGTTTTACATTTATAGCAATTGAAATAATCAGGTCTCATGTGTATATTTCCTTTCGCAGAGTTACTATCGCATTCTTTGAATTCTGTGTCCTGTCTTATATACTTGCTGGAAAAAAATAATATAAATACACCTTGAAATTTCCCTAGAGTTCAGCTTCTCTTTTCATACCAGGTCTAGCTAAAGTTTGGAGCAGAATAAAAAGAGCCTCGTTGCCTTCCACAAACCCTGTTATCTCTGGCGGGTTCAAATACAATTTCTCTGAGAAGGCTGTGGTGCCTTTGCTCTTTCTGGCCTTGAATCTGAGAGTCTCAGGATTTCTTTGGAGTACACACAGCCGCATCTTTTTGACAGACAGTGCAAATTAAAAGATCCAGTACAGCCCAGGAACCAGGGACCCAAACTTGGCCCTTGGGTTTTCATTTACAGTTAGGCACTGCAGACACAATTATTGCTGACAGGGAAGCAGAGGCTGGTGGCAGAGTGCGTGTGACAGGAGGCTCATGCCAACCCGTAATTGGGAGGATTATTTTTAATCAGAACATACCCTACAGCCCAAACATTAGAAATCTCCTGTAAGGCCAAGACAGGAAATTAAACACACCAACAATAAACCTCAGAGGGGGTGGTGTGTGGGGTGTATTATCGTTAGTCTCTCCAAGGTCCCTGGAGCTTTGGGTAGAAGTTTGTTTCCCTAGGGAGGGAAACTGGGAAGACTCTTTCCATGGAACAGTCACAGACACTGTACCTGAGCTTTTGCTGGATGGCTGAGTACAGCCAAATTAAATGCAGCAGGCAGACTAATGAGTGCTTATTGCATTTAAATACTATGACAAGTCAAATATAAGCCTTGGAGTAGCAGTTACAACCTGTAGTTCATTAGTAAGGAAAGAGCCTCGTTAGGTCTTTATTTTCAAAGATCTACAGTTTCTGACAAATCTTAAACCTACCATGTGCCAGTGGTTGTGTTGGCCTCTGGTATACTTGGACTCTGCTGTCACAGTTATCTGGCTAATTTTACCTATTTGGCAAAATTTTGTAAAGGACACTCTGACTTTGTTTATTAGAAGTACTGTTGTTGACCAGGTAGGCATTGTTGTTGGCATCTGGCATGATAAACATTTACTGAGTAGCAATGCCAGGCAATTTTGTTGTGTAATCTTCACACCACCCCTCTGAAAAGGTCGTTATTATCCCTCTTGAAAGCTAAGAAAACAGAGGTTGAGAAGCTTGCCCAAAGTTATATATCTCAATGAATGGGAGCATCAGGTTTGAACCCAAGTCTGCATTCAAAATGTATGCGGTGCTGTCACTCATGAATAAGGTGAAGCCCAGCCTGGGGCTCTAGAGTGGTCACAGTCCAATGGAGAGGAGGGACACAGAGACAGAGGTCTTCCAGTGATGAGTGCTCAGAGACAAGACTGGAATTATCAGCTTGGGGCAGCGGGGGCTGTTCACTGTACTTGGGGGTCTCAGAGAGGGCTTCCCAAGGACATGGAGAATAGATACATGTTTACCAGCCAGACAAAGAAGAAACAGAGTCCCAGACATGGGTATCAGCTGGTGCAAATGTGTGCTGATATTAAAAAGCATGGCACATTCAGTTTCAGTTTAAAACTATTGGCTTTTGGATTTTGCTCTTTTTCAGCTCAGTCACTTACATTCAACCAACGGAAGTGGGGGTGGGGGAGAGAGGGAATATTTTAGGAATACTGAAGCCAGAGACCAGATATCTGATGTGGGAATAGGTAGGATGCAAAAAGAGAGGTGGGTGATGAGTATCCTGAGCAGCCCTTGCTGTGTGGAATGCCTTTGCACAGTCACAGTGGGGGATGGTGCTGTCACCCACAGCTCTCCTTAGAAAACAAACCACACATACAGTGAAGTAACCTACTGGTTCTGTGTCTGGAGCACAGGGTGCTTAGATCCTGGAGCGAATTCAGGGACACACTGAGTCATGTTCATGGCCATGTGCTGCTGATCTGATCATCCAGTTGCAGTTGTGACCACTGGTCATGACCTCGTGTTATGTGCTGAGAGCCATTGGATTTCCTTGGGGAGGGTCTCTGTCTTCAAACTTAGGGGGCTGCATGCACTTTCCACCATAGCTCACTCTCTTCCTACCCCAGGTGTGAATGGCACTGATTTTCCATGTTCCATCATTGTCATATAGCAGGTAATAAGCCCATATGGTAGTGGCTGCTTTACTGTGCTGATGTGACTTTACACCCCTTTCGAGGACAGTTAAACTCCAGATCCCCAGATAAGGTCAAGGGCTCTCGAGAAGCTTGGAGAGAGTGTATCCCATCATAGTCATCTATGTGGTCAAGATACAGCTGGCTTTTCTGAATGCAGGGATGGTAGACAAACCTCCCCACCCCAGCTCAAATGGGTGAGATGCCACATTTGAGACCACCAGTGTCTTACTTGTTGCTTTCTTTTTTGACAAGAAACAGAAGCCCATTCAAAGTGGCTTGAAAATATGTATTTATTACATAGCAAAGGAGTGAGTCTCAGCACTGACAGGGAGAGGCAGGGGATGAGGTCAGTCCTTTAAGGGACTGGCATCTTGAACTTCTTAGTGACCCAGCAACAATGTGGTCCCCAACCCATTCAGAAACCTCCTTTCCCCATGGCTCCTCCACTCTGCCTACTTACTCTGACATTCTTCTTGCTCTAAAGCCTGGCTTTTGTTTCTCTCTGTGAGCACATGGCACAAAACAGTGACCCCACAATTACTGAGTTCTTAGTTCTAGGAACATAACAGTGCCTTTCAAATTCCTGGGAGAAATTAAACTTAGATCTGATAAGGTCTCATCCCTGCTCAACAAAGTCCTTATGGAGCCAGGATCGTGTACCACAGGCATGATCTCTAGAATGATTGGGCAGAGGGAGGGATACCTCTTAGAGAAGCTGCATCGTCACCCAAGTGTGTCTGAAGTTAACAATGAGGTGAGCAGGCCTACCTTTCCTCTCTCCTTCCTTCTTTTCTTCCTCCCTTCTCTCCCCTCTCCCTCCCTCCCTTCCACCTTCCTTCTTTGGGCAAATATTTATCAAATGCTTCTCATGTCCACAGCAATGGGGTCAGAGCTACAGTTAAAATGGTGAGTGGACAGACATAGCCTCTGCCCCCACAGAGCTAACATACTGGTGAAACAGGCAGACTTTAATCAAATCATTTATAACTGACTATTAAATGATAGCAGTGATATGTGCTCTGAGGGAAAGAAAATGGGCTCTTGAGACTGGTAGTAGGGGTTTTCATCTGGAAGTAAGAATGGATGTGAGTTAATTGAGTGTTAAGACAATCCCAGGTCAGAGATATAGCCTATACATCTTCCCTTGGCTGGTGCGCAGTATAGGGTGGTCCAGAAATGGAAGGTCCCTGAGGCTTGAGGAGGGAGATGCCTGCTCATTAATAAATAAATAAGGCTGGAGCACAGCATGCAGGATGTCAGGCTGTCACAGTGCAAGGGCTTCATCCTGCTCAGAATGGGAAGCCACCAATGTAGGAGTTAAACAACCAAGTAACATGGGTGCATTCATATTCTGTGAAGACTACTCTGCCCATTCCACGGAGGGATGAGAGGTGCAGCCTGGAGACAGGAAGAGATCTTAACAGCCAGGTTTGGGGACATCTGCGGAGGAGAAGCCACTGATGGCAGAGTTCATGGAAGTAGCCAGCCCTATTTACAGTTCAAGTTACCAACTTAAACGACACACTGCTGCCCAGGGTCATCAACTTCAGTGTGTTGGAAGTAAATTGGTTGGCTATTTTGTGCATCCATTTGGATGGAGTGCAGAGGTGACTGCAACTAACGCAGGATGGGAGGGTTTCCCTCCATTCTGCTGGGCTTTGTTCCCAAATCCTGTCGCATTTCCTTCACTTGCAGCTCTTTATCTCCAGCACAGTCTCAGGTGAAAATTTCTTCCAGTCCCACCAGGGCCCAAGATTCTCCCTGGTTGCAAACTGCTGTTTAGGTAGTTTGCAAGAGTAATTGCAAACTCAGGACAATCTTAGTTTTTTTTTTTGTTGAAACTATATCACTCCTCTGGAACTCTAGAAAGCATCTTTGATTTTTTTTTTCTTGTTGTCTGGTGCCATTGCTAATGATCGTTTTCTATTCTCACCTTGTAACAATAGTTCTCAGTCTTTGTTATTATAAAACAGTCTACCTGGAGGATTTGACAGATTCTTATTAATGTAAACAGGGGTTATAAAATTCATTGCAACTGCAGGTTGGATTAAAAATAGATATAAAGGTGTGGGCATAAAGCTGACATGGACATGAAATTAGCGTTATTATCTGGACACTAAGTATGAGAGCGCTAAAAAAGGCCATGGTGTCAGAGAAACTCTTTCTAGAATGCAGTTCCATGCCCTTCCTTGCACTGTAACACTGTGTCAATGAGGAATGCTTCTTATGCCACCCGGTGTAGTGAGCAGCTGCTAAGTGGCTGGGCACTGTGCCAGAGGATAAGGCTACTGAGTTGAATAAAACATTGTCCTTGCCCTCTAACACTTCACAGCCTGGGCAGGCTAAGTCTACAATGAGTTAGAGAGAGGATATGATTCTTTTTTTTTAAAGATTTTCTTTATTTATTTTTAGAGAGAGGGAAAGAGAGGAAGAAAGGGAGGGAGAGAAACATTGATGTGTGCAAGAGAAACATGGATCACTTGCCTCTCACATGCCCCCAACCAGGGACCTGGCCCAAAACACAGGCATGTGTCCTGACTGGGAATCGAACTGCTGGCCTTTTGGTTAGTGAGATAACGCCCAACCCACTGAGCCACGCCAGTCAAGACAAGAGAGCATATGATTCTTGTTAGGTTATATGAAAGGCCACAGGGCCTCTGAACAAACTTCTGTCCAGAAGATAAGAAAAGGTCAATGAAAGCTGTAGAAGTAAATTCACAGTTGGATAGACCTTGAAGAATGATTTCTGACTGGCCCAAATGAAGGGCAGTTCAGAAAGACAGATGTGACCAAAGGGGTAGAGGTGTAACAGTGCCTGTATCTTTTAAGTAGTTGTATTTAGGTAGATCTTGGAGTACGAGAGCTAGTGGGTGGAAGAAATGACTGGGAAGGAGTAGCAACAGGGGTTAAGAAGGTTGAACCTGACCCTAGGATCTATCATTATTATCAATAAATAAGAGGATGCATGTAGATTTTGATACAAAGCCTGGGATATACTATGGGTTCCATAGAACTGTTATTTACTGCTATTATATTTCAGTGATGATGACTAGGATGGCACAGATAATTCTCCAGCTGAAGCATGCTAAGAATTTATAGAAGATAAACATAGTTTGACTATTCACTTCCTAACTGTCCTAACTCTTCTTCCCAAATCATGTTCTTCCACTTTGTCTGGTTGCATTCTTCTCATTGTTACAGTCTCAGCTTTATTGCCACTTCCTTGGTGAGCCTATACCAACATCCCTGACCAAGCTCTGTCTGCCCCACTAGACCATAGGCACCAAGAGAACAATGCCTGACATTGAAAAAAAGGCTTAAGAAATAACAAACTTCTAAACAGCATTGACTCTGTGATAGGCACAATGCAAAGTACTTCACAATATTAACTCTTAATACTCACCTCAATTCATTGAGGTAGATATTATGTTTATTTCCATTTTACAGAGGATGAAGCTGAGACAAGCAAGGTTAAGTGACTTGTCCATAGTCACAAAGCTAGTATGTAGTGGAGCCATGGATGAGTGGAATAAATGGAAGGAAAGAAGGAAGGAAGGAAGGAAAAGCATTGTTATTTCCATCCTGTTGACTTTATAATGGCCTCTCCAGATGCAGGTTTCTCTCTCTAATATTTTAGAACTCCTTGATGTTCTCAGATATTCTATTTTATTAAATAATGAGCTCATCTTATGTGAAGTATAGAAAAAAAAGGCCCATCATATTAAGAAAGAGAAGCATATTTTCTAAACAGATATCTGCAAATAATGTTAATAATTAGATTCTGAAACTTTTGCATTGCATTGAGTTGTGGTATAAGTTGTATCACTACTTTGTAGGAGTCACTGAAAGAGCACTTGATCAAGATCCCAGAATGCTGCCAACCAGGGAGGAAGCAGGTCAACTCTCTTGGGTACAGAATGCTATCTATGTCTTTCAGATCTATTGGTAAATCTTGATTTTTTCTGGTTGGAGATGAACTTTCCCCCAATTCACTGAATTACATGAGATTATAGTGGCCATTTGCAGTTTAAGCGATATTGGTTAATTTAAATATTAATGAAAGTGAATCTTACTCCTTCTGATCGGGTGATGATAGCCATGTTTATGAAATTTATTATTGATGGGGCACTTATATCACAATTTTATTCATTGTAAATGGAGTCACTTTGAACTTAAACTATCATGGGATTGAATATTACAGAATCTTGGAGTTCCAGAGTTAAAGCAGAATTTAGAGTTGATTTCCTCCTACCTAACTCTATGCAGGAAAGTCCACAATACTATTTCTGAAAGTTGAGCTCCAGCTTTTCCTCGAACACATCTTATGACAAAGAGCTCACTGTGTCAGACAAGAGCATAACAGAGAGGGTCTAAACTTGGTGTCCTGTTGCCCAAGTTCAAATCCAGGCTCCATTACCTACATGCGTATTTTGGGCAATTTACTTGAGTTATCTGAGTCTCAGTTTCCTGTTCTGCAGTAGAGAAAACAGTTACACTTCTAAGTGAAGTATAAAGAGATTTCATGAAAATCTGTTTAAGACTTGATCTTAATAATTTTCCTCATCATCATCGCTCATTGTTAAATTCACTGTAAGATCAAGAATCTGTTTAAGAGGTTAACCAGAGATTATTATGACAAAAAAGATGCAGACACAATTTAAGAATATATTTCTTAGTACTAAAGCCTTCCTTCTCTTCTTCCCTAGGAAACTGCTCAAAGAACTCATGCAAGTGGAACTTACAGCTTCCTTGATCTGGCTCAGCATTCAGTAAGTGCAACCACTTTTGAACATTCATTACATAAATGCATCCGTTTCTTTGATCGTCTTCTCCATGAAAAGCTGTCTTCCGCCAGCCTGTAGTTCTCACAAACACTTTCCTGCCTGCCTGGGTCTTTCTTTTCTGCAGGACTGTGTTGGATTCAGAGATGGGAGGAGCGTTTGTTAGCAGGGCCCCCACAATGAACATAGGAAACGTGTGAGAGTGTGGATGGGTTCACCTTCTCATTACTGGCTGCTGATAAATTAACTGTGTGTTTGTTTTCCTTTAGTCACCTGAGTTTTCTTCATTAGGAGACATTTTGTTCCACTCTCCCAGTCACAAGACTGTGCATAGTAGAAAAAAATGCAAGGAAGCCCAGACCACTTAGTGAGACCACACATTTCTTGAGGTATTTTGAACAATTCATTTTGCTCTTTTTGAGCCAGAGTATGCTACTGCTATATAAAAATTACTGCAAAAGAGAAATTCTTTACTTTAAAATGCTGGGGTACATTTTAGAAATTTCACTTGTTTTTAGCAAGTAAGCACTTTCAGCCATCTGCCTTTCTCATTGCACATAAGGGCTTTATTTTTGGTGAAGCCAGCAGTATTTTGTCCAATTTCCCCAACTCTTATTTTTTTTATCATTTGTTAGCATTAGTGATGGTGGTGCACATAACCTTCACATAATTTCTGACATCAGCTCTCCCGACAATAGTTTTGTTGGCAAACAACTTGTTCTTATGAATAAATCAATGATAATTTAACAACAACTACCAAAATGTAAAAGGCTAACTAAAGGAAATATTTATTTTTTAAGATGTAGCTTCCTCATAGGTTCCAGAATTTTATAATATATTCTACTTCTGGGAGTGGTGGAGTATAATTTCATATATCAAATACCATAAAGAGACAGGTAGAAATAGAGACTGTGGGACTCTGGGCCTGGAAGAGGCTGATCAAAGGAAATTCTTTGCCCTCAGTGGTACTGCCTGACTCCAATCATTGCTGTGGAATTTGCATATGTGAACAGAGAGAAGGAGGAGGAGAGGATAGAAAGAAATAAAAAAATGGTGTTCACCACATCAGAATGACTTAGTATAACCCCGATCAGCTAAAGCTTGTATCACACAGGAGATTAGACCCACAGCTTTTGTTCCCAATAATAAAGGAAATTTTATGTCTAATTCCCTACATGCTACATCTCTCTTGTAATGCCTTTGAAGTTCAGGCTACAGCATTTCCTGAAAATTGCTAGATCTTATAAATGAAAAGGAGGGGGCTGTTTGGCATGCATTCTGTTCACATCTTTTGGGTGTAGCACTAAATATGCATGTTTCTTTATCTTTTTTCTGTTTCAGTCACTATCATAGCCACCTTTGTGGTGCAGGGGCAGGGAAAGAATGGAGGAAGGAAGGTTTCAAGATTTTTGAATTTTGAGATTATGCATGACCCTCTCACCTTTGTCTCTACCTTCTCAATAGTACAAATTACTGCTTCTCAGAAAGAAATTTCATGTTTCTACCCTGAACTAGGTCTGAAGTTTTTAACCTAAGGGAGGCTCTGGTCTCTGAAGTAATTAGTACAATGTTGTAAGGAACTTGTGTTAATTTGTCTTCGATATAGTATTTCCATATTTACAATTGCTGTCTAAAAAGAAAAAAATATTAATTTGCTGCTCCAAACCAGTGTGCGGATATTCCAGGATTTAAAAAGAATTAAAAAGGAAGAAATGGAAAAATTCCTCTTTGGGAATATTTGGAGCAGTTGCTCAGTTTCTGTATGTGTAATAGATTCTGATGCTTTCCTTGTGGTCCAAGCTTCTCTGGCATAGTACACCTGAATCAACTTCCGGGTTGGCCCCAAGAGGTCACTTTGCTCAGAACAAAGATGGGGCTTTGGAAGGTTGCTTGGTTATCAGAAAAACAGATGACTTGGCATCTGTGTAGGCCATACGCTTGGCCTTGTGCCCTCTTCAGCAATAATGTGTGGTACATCGCAGTAGGAAACTGCTCCAGTCATTCAGGCCACTTTACTGAAATCAATGAATTTGCAGTTGGAATTAGCTCATTTTTTTTCCTTACTGAGATCTTTCTTTACTCTTTTTATTTCATTTAAGTATAGTTGGTATGCAATATTAGATTGGCAATATTAGTTTTAGGTACAATATTGTGATTTGACATTTGTATACCTCACACTGTGAACACCCCACTAATTCTAGTAATCATCTCTCTGTGAAAACTTATCACAATATTATTGACTATATTCCCCTTTTCCATTTTCACCCATCTAAGTACTACATGAGGGATGAAGTTCAGGATTTTCAAGGAGACTGGTACAGAGTAACATCAATGAAGAATATACTTGACCACCAACCGACTCTAATAACCATAGGCAGATAATTTCAGATTTGGTCTAGAGTTATAGTTCTCAACTTGGTCATCTAAATATCCCCTTTTTTTAATTTTTTAACAAGTTTTAAATGTGCAATTATAGTTGCTATACAATGTTATATTAATTTCAGGTGTATCACATAGTGATTACACAGTTAAATAACTTATGAAGTGATCAGTGGATAAATCTATTACTCTTCATACATAGTTATTACAATATTATTGACTATATGAGGAGAGATCCCCCAAAACTGGAATTATCTTCTGGAGGGTAGGCCCCTTGTAATATATGTTTATCCTGCTAGGTGGGTGTTCTAGGAACCCATCTATATCAGTGTAGTAGCTGGTATTATTGTGAGAGGCTGCGTTCGATTCCAGGGATTTTTATTTAGAAGACTATTTCAATGCGTTTACCCATTTCAGGATGGGTGATTTATGAACACAGAAGCCCATACTGTGTGTTCAGCACTTTTTGACAAAAAAAGGTGAGACACCCCCAAGCCCCACACTCCCTATTCACTGGGTCTCATCCCAACTGGCTTTTTTGTTTGTTTGTTTTCTTGGATGTAAAATGTCCTCAAAGAGAAACATTTTGCTGATGTGGAAGAGGTGAAACAAAAAAATGGTAGGCAAAGAATTTATACCCATGACCCATGGACATGAACAATGGTGGAGGAACTGCCTGAGACAGTGGAGAGTTCTGGGTGCAGGCGGTCAATCAGGGAAAAATCAAGACAAGTGTAATAATGTAATCAATAAAATATAATTTAAAAAATGGCAGAAGCACTAAAAGGCATCAAAGTCAACCAGTTCAAAAACTGCTTTGAGCAGTGGAAAAATATATCTCAATAAGTGTATTGCATCAAATGGAGAGTACTTTGAAGGTGACTGAAGTTAAACATGTAGAATAAATAAACAATATTTTATAAATCAATTTTGTTTTCTGGGGGTCTCCATATTCCCTATGCTATAATATACATCCCCATGACTACTTTATAACTATAATTTATATTTCTTTGTCTTTTTTTTGAAGATGTTATTTATTTATTTTTAGAGAGGGGGAAGGGAAGGAGAAAGAGAGGGAAATAAACATCATTGTGTGGTTGCCTCTCGCGCATCCCTCCCGCCATGGAGACCTAGCATGTGCCCTGCCTGGAAATCAAACCAGTGACCCTTTGGTTCGAAGGCTGGCACTCAATCCACTAAGCCACACCAGCCTGGGCTATATTTCTTTTTCTAACTTTAATTAATGTTTTTAAAAAATTTTCAGGTGTAGTTGACATACAGTACAATATTAGTTTCAGGTGTACAACACAGTGATTAGACATTAACCTACTAAGTGATCTCTCCAATAAGTCTGATACCATACAGTTACTGTAATATTATTGATTATATTCCCTACACTATATTTTACATCTGGGTGACCATTCTATAACTCCCAATTTTTACTTATTAATCCCTTTACCTTTCATCCATCTCTCTAAACCCCTCCCACTTGCAAACTTCAAAATGTTCTGTTTCTATGAGCCTGTGTCTGTTCTGCTTGCTTATTTATTTTGTTTTTTTTAAGTTCCACATACAAGTGAAACCATATGGCATTTGCCTTCCTCTCTCTGACTTATTTCACTCAGCACAAGACCTTCTAGGTTCCTCCATGTTGTTTCAGATGGCAAGATTTTATCCTTTTTTATGGCTAAGTCGTATTCTCAATATACACACATACTATATATCTGTCTATCTCTCTCTCTATATATGGCATGTATATGTATGTATGTGTATGTATATGTACATATATGTGTGTGTATATATACATCTATTAATTATCACTTAGATTGCTTCCATATCTTGGCTATTGTGCTTAATGATGCAATGAACATACAGATGTATTTTTCTTTTCAATTTAGTGTTTTGGGTTTTTTTGGATAAAAACCTACAAGTAGAATTGTTGGGTCCATTGTCTCTCATTATATAGCCTTTGTTTAATAATCTGGTTTGTCTGATGTAAGTTTTGCCACCTCAAATTTTGTATTTTTTTAATTTACATTTTCATGAAATATATCTTTTCATCCCTTTTCTTTAGTCTTGTATATCTTTCAAACTGAATTGAGTCTCTGTAGACAGCATATGTAAGGGTCTTGTTTTGTTATCCATTTAGCCTCCATATGTCTTTGCATTGGAGCACTAATCTATTTGAAACTAATTGTTGATAGAAATGTATTCATTATCATTTTATTATTCATATATTTTATTTTTTAACATTTTGTGTAATACTAGTTTGGTGGTGATAAATTCCCTTAGCTCTTTTTGGTCTGGGAAACTCTTTATCTGTCTTTCAATTCTAAATGATAACTTTGCTAGGTAGAATGATCTTGGTTATAGGTCCTTGCTTTTCATGACTTTGAATATTCCTTGCCAATTGCTTCTGGCCTGAAATATTTCTGTTGAGAAGTCAGTTAACTGCTTTTCTCTTGCTGCTTTTAAGATTCTCACTTTGCCTTTAACCTTTGACATTTTAATTATGATGAATCTTGGTGTGGGCCTTTTTGAGTTCATCTCATTTGGGACACTCTGTGCTTTCTGGACTTGTATGCCTATTTCTTTGACCAGGTTAGGGAAGTTTTTCACCATTATTTTTTCATGTAGGTTTCCTTATTTTTTTTCACATAGGTTTTCAATTCCTTGCTCTCTTTCTTCTCCTTCTGGCACCCCTATTATGAGAATGTTGGTATACTTGAAGTCATCCCAGAGGTTCTTTATACTATCTTCATTTTGTGGGGGATTCCTTCCTCTTTTTGCTGTTCTGTTTGGGTGGTTTCTGCTTTCTTTTCATCTAAAACTCTCATTTGATCCTCTGTTTCATCTACCTACCTGTTGATTCCCTGTAATGTACTTCAGTCCATGAATTTTTCTTTTCTGACTTGTTCTTTTTTATGTTTTCTATCTTTATTTTTATGTTTCTTATCTCTCTGTTCATCTAGTCTTCCCCTAAGTTCATCTAGTCTTCCCCTAAGTTCTTTGAACATCCTTATAACCAGTGTTTTGAACTCTACATCTGGTAGATTTCTTGTCTCTGTTTTGTTTAGTTCTTTTTCTGGAGCTACGTTCTATCTTTTTATTTTTTGTTTTTATATTTGGAACACATGTATTTGTTTCCTCTTTTGGTTGTCTCCATATTTTTCTATGTATTAAGTAGAGTTGCTGTGTATCCAGGGCTTGATAGAGTGATCTTACATAGTAGGTGTCCTGTAGGATCTAGTGGCACGGGCTCCCCAGTTACCTAATCTGGGCACTCTAGGTGCTCCCCCACATGGGTTCTGTGCACCTTCCTGTTGTAGTTGAGCCTTGTTTGCTATTGGCACCTCGACATGAGGGATTTATCCCCAGGCTGGTTGGCTGCAAGTACTAATGTGGTCAGCTGTTCAGGGGACAACCTGGGAGAGGACTTAATTCAGCAGGGCTATGGTGCTCGCTGAATCTTCCTCTTGAGTGTGTCACTTGTGGAAGTGGTTGAGTAGTGTTTTGACATGGTCTGAAGCTGTCCACCAGGTGCTCTGGCTCTGGAGCATCTTTGAAGGTGTAGGCCAAGGTCAATTGCTACCTGTTCCCTGCCTAACACCATGCAGCATGCACTATGAACCAATCTGTACATGGCTACTACTTGTGTTGGGCTCAAGCTGCCCTGGAGTGGCCAAGCTGCAAACCAAGTCCGGCTGCCACTAGTGCTAAGCCTGGGGCCACTTAGCAAGGGGTACAGGGCATGCCAAGGCCAAATGCTGCTTATTTGAGGGATTTTAGGGAAGTCTGAAGCATGAGCCAAGATGAGCAGTTTGTATGTCAAGGCCACTGGAAATGGCTTGAGTGGGCTTGGAATTTGGGTGGCATGGGGTATCTGGATAGGGGGAATGTGTTAGCCAGGTTGATGGAGACTCACGTATGGCACCTGCCTGCCTGCTCAGGGAGGGCTCAGAAAAGGAACAGTGGTCTCTGCCAGTACTTCTATTTGGGAGAAAGCTGCCCCTCCAGTCCTTCTCCTGATGCCCTGGGGAGAAATTACATTCCTCCCCAAATGTCCCTGGTACCTTTTGAGCTTCTCTCCCCACTGTGGAGCTTAGAATAAATGAGTAGAGCAAGTCTATGTTCAGACCCTTTAAGAGGAATGACTAGGACTCTAGAAGCCATTCATCTCACTCAGCCACAATCCCCGCTGGTTTTTATAGCTAGCAGTTATGGGGACTTCTCTTTCTGGCACTGGAACTCTGGGCTACAGGGCCTGGTGTGGGACTGGGATACCTCACTCCTCAGGGTGTCATTTGCAGCTGAGATATCCCTTCTGATTTTTATCTGCCATGTGTGGGTTGGGGACCAGCTTGCTCTGCATCTCCACTTCTCCCACTAGTCTCGATATAGCTTCTTTATATCCTTAGTTATAGGACATCTGAATAGGTAGATTTCATGTTGTTCTGAATGATGATTGTTCTGTAGTTTAGTTGTAATTTTGATGTAGTTGTAGGATGATTCAAGTGCCACATTTACCTATGCTCAGAATTTGCTCATATCTAACATTATGCCTGGACTAATGTTGTGGCTAATGGTTTTCGCTGCTCTCAGTCAGGGTTTTGATGTCTCCATTGGCTTTAGAAAATTAATGTCTATTTACTACATCCAAAGTCTGGTTATATCTCATTGTTTAATATTTTTGCAGATTACAAAAATGTCCCTATTTGCATTGGGGCCCTTTGAAAATAGATTGGCTGGTATGTACATGATGCAGACAGTTTGCTCACCAGAACCAATGCCTATGTTGGATTCTAGCTCTCCACATCTTTTTATGACCTGTTTGCAGAAAGGAAAGCTCCAAGAAGCTGGTTGTAGCAGGGTCATTTGTTGGACTTTAACCTCAGAATTATGTTCTTCAACTTTAAATTTACCTTCTAGTGAGAGCCTTTCTTTGATGTATATCTCCTGTCAGGTCATACTTTCACAGAATGTTATATAAAAATTATTATTGATAAGTTAATTGAATAAAATGTAATTTAATGTTTCTTTTTTTCTTTAGCCTGGCATTGTCCAATGGAAATTTCTGTGATGACAAGGATGTTCTTTATCTGTGCTGTCCAGCATGGTAACTACTAGCTATATATGGCCATTGAGCACTTGAAATGTGGCTACTGCATTTGAGGAACTAAGTTTTAAATTTTTATTTATTTTTAATTAATTTAATTTAAACAATATTATGTGGATAGTAACAACCTACCTCACTGGACAGGGCAGCTCTGAACTAGAGGCCCCATCAATACAGGGGCCAGGTCTTAATTGTATTAAGATCCTTGCATCTAGGTTGATATTCAGCCAGTATCCATCAAGGTAGTCATTGCTTGGTGTACTGCTGCTGTCTCAGTCACCTAAGTGTCTTTTAAGTCCAGCAATTCCATATTTTGTCTCTCACCACATGAACCCTTGGACAAGAACTAAAGGGTTAATCACCATCCAATGCCACAGCATGTATCCATCTAATTGTCTGGAACTTGTCCTATGCTGGTTATTATATAGCATATAACCTCTGATTATATATATCCACAGCATCTACTGTAGTACTGACTAATAGTAGATAATCAATAATGTTGTTGTATAGTGATGGACAAACACATGCATGGATACATCTCATCTCCAAATGGAGTGTTATGTAAGAGAGAGGAACAGAATTGAGACCAGCCAGGGTCTCCCTGTGACTGTTTTTTGTCCCCTAGTTATCACTCAATATTCTTTTAAACTTTTACTTCTGCTTTGTGAACTGATGGGCCTAGAGCAATGGGCTCCAAATTGGTCACTGAATTCCAGTGCCATATGCAGCACAGATTGCCACACCTCCTTCTGGATGTCACTTTTGTCTCAAAATGCCTAAAATCAGACTGAATCCCACTCACTCACCTAGGAACACCCACTATTCTCTCCCCAGATGTCCCAGTCCCAGTTTCTGTCAACACTAACTTATCCTTGTTTTTTATTCACCACCAAGAAAAGAGTAAATCTTTGATCTGGGTGTTTAAAAAGTCTTCTTGCCATTCCCTTTGTTGGCATATCCTTATTGGTGCTCTTTTCCCACATGGTTTTGAAGTCTTTTAAGTAGTTATCATGCCTAAAGCCACCTTCCCCTGAATCTATCCTAAATAAGAAAAGACTAACATTCCTGTAACGTGAATATCATGTAGTTGCTTCTAGTTGCTTGTTCAATAATCTGGTCCCTATCTAACACTTTGCCTTCTCTTTGAGAATCCCTAAATGCCTTCTATTCCAACTAGGCAAGTTGGACTCTTGACTACTAAAGATATTTATTTCCCAGCTCCAAGTATTTGCTACCCTTGGCCTCACCAGCAGAGAAACACTTTCTCAGTCTCTTAGTCTACACTTGTGTGTGGATCTCTGTTAAGACCCTCCTGATGAATAAACTTTTTTCTATGTATTCAGTTTCTTGATTTCCCCTTGTAAGAAATAAAACTAAGTCCGTTTTTGATGTAGACCTTTAATCCCATGATAATTTTTTTTTAAAGAATCTGAAGCTCAGTGGAGCCAGAAAGATAGGGGAGTGTAAAGGTGAATGGAAAGAGAAAGATCAATGATTATCATCCAGGGAGGTAGAATTCTCTCAAGTTGAAACAGCAGATTGCCTGGAAATGGGAGAGGTCAGGTATCAGTTGGAATACAAGAGGAAGGGAGAACAAGAGAGGAGTGATTTAAGAGTGTTAATTTAAGTGATGACTAAGCACAGGGTAGGTTTCATGCCAGTTACATTTAGATTCCCATAGTCTAGTGTGTAGCAAAAATGATGCTTATTTGGTAAATTTCACTGACCTTCCCATTTGCTCTGACACTTGACCAACTACCAACCACCATCATACATTGTTGTCCACACATTTCATACATGTATCTCTTTTCTCTCTTAAACTGTTCCATAGGAGAGGTCTGTTAAACCTTTCTTTGTCTGCTTATGCCCCTCTGTTAGATGAGGAGTAAGAGTGCAGGGGACCTTTTTGCTCCCATGAATTTATGAAAATAGGAGGCAAGAGAGAGAAAGAATAAAATGGTAGGCAGAAGAATGAAAGAAGAAAAACATTTCCTTCTGCTTTGTTATTGTTAGAAAAAGAGAACAATCAGAAAGAGTGGAAATTATAAGGAAGGTTTGTTTGATAGTAGGATTTTACCTACTATCAAACCATACCATACCATAGATTTTACTCATATGTGAAATCTAATGAACAAACTGCACTAACAAGGAAAATGGAGACAGGCTTATAGATGGAGAGCAGGATGCAGTTAATGGTAGTGGGGAGGTTAGAGGGTGGAGGGAGTGAGCAAAGAGGAAAAAGGACTCATGGACAGGACAACAGTGTGGTGATTGCTGAGGGGAGGGAGGAATAAGAGGGCTAAAAGGTAATGGAATAAAATATAATATAGATTGAATAAAATACAAAAAAAGAAGGTGAAGCCTGCAGTGGCAGCTCACTGCCTGCCTGGTGTTCTCTACCACTTCACCCAGATTAAATGAGCCATGCACTCATCATGCATGCTAATCACCCTTCTTATCACTTATGTACTATGTGTCTCCTCCATGGATTGGGGGGTCTCTGAAGGCAGGATGCATGACTGTCTCAGTTACTGCTCTAGCTCTACATCCCAAAGACAGCATATTTATATTATGGATGACTAGTTCAGTTGCCTGGATTAAGACTGTGAAGGGTGATTGCACTCTGTGTATGTTGACACTTCCACTCTCATCCAGATTCCCCTACCCCACCTCCCAATCTAGATTAGTCTTTGAAAAACCAAGAGAGCCAGGCTTCTATACTGGCTATATGAATTGACCATATGATCTTAACAACAGATGTGACCAATCTGATCTCAATTTTCTCATTTAAATAATAATAATAATAATAATAATAATAATAATAATAATAATAATGATAGAACTAGTATTGTCTGTATGTAGGGCCCCTTCCAATTTGGAATTCAGTGAATAAACAAGAAAGACAAAAACTAGGCTATGGAAGAGAAAGTTGAAGGAAAGTATCATTATCCCAGTGAGGCAGAGATTGATGAGCTATGACCAGCAGTGGCCGCTCTGTGTCTCACCTGTGGGCAGAAATGAGCACATGTCTCCTGGACAAGAAAACTCCCAAATAGGTTCAGGAATACAGTACTGATATTCTGCTTTCTCTTTTGTGTATTAATAAACTGATATTTATATAATTTCATCCATACTTTTGGTTGCATTAGAGAATTAGAAGAAATGAAAGAGGGGTTTGCCTGCAACCTCTTATATTTGCTTGAGCACCAAAAATGTGTAATCTTTCTATTCATCCTAATTACTCAGTTTCTAATTGAATGACCTAAGGAAAACAATGATGCATGGTTTCTTTTTTTCTTGGGGGGGGAGGGAGGGCTATTTTCTTGTTTAATTCTGATTCTACAAAAAAAATTATTGGGATAATTCCAAAACATATTGTCAAGTTTTTCTCTGATTGTCATTATAATTTTTTCTTTTCTTCAGTATATTTTATTGATTATGCCATTACAGTTAATCCCATTTCTCCCCTTCATTCCCCTCCGCCCTGCACACCCCCTCCCACCAACACTCTCCCACTTTAGTTCATGTCCATGTGTCATAAGTTCTTTAGCTTCTACATTTCCCACACTACTATTGCCCTCTCCCTGTCTATTTTCTCCCCACCATCTATGCTACTTATTTTCTGTACTTCCTAACCCATCTTCTCCCACTCCCCTATTGCTAACCTTCCATGTGATCTCCATTTCTGTGGCTTCCACTTCTGATCTAGCTTTCCACTTAGCTTGCTTTTGTTTTAGGTGTGGTTGTTGATAGCTGTGAGTTTGCTGTCCTTTCACTATTCATATTTTTTATCTTCTTTTTTTTAGATAAGTCCCCTTAACATTTTGTATAATAAGGGGTCAGTGATGATGAACCCCTTGAACTTGACCTTATCTGAAAAGCTCTTTATTTGCCCTCCATTCTAAATGATAGCTTTGCTGGATAGAGCAATCTTGGATGTAGGTCCTTGCCTTTCATGACTTGGAATACTTCTTTCCAGCCCCTTCTTGCCTGTAAGGTCTCTTTTGAGAAATCAACTGACAGTCTGATGGGAACTCCTTTGTAGGTGACTGTCCCCTTATCTCTTGCTGCTTCTAGAATTCTCTCCTTCATTTTAATCTTGGCTAGTGTAATTATGATGTGCCTTGGTGTGTTCCTCCTTGGGCCCAAATTCTTGGGGACTCTCTGAGGTTCCTAGACCTCCTGGAAGTCTATTTATTTTTTGCCAGATTGGGGAAGTTCTCTTTTATTATTTGTTCAAATAACTTTTCCACTTGTTGCTCTTCCTCTTCCCCTTCTGGTACCCCATATAATTCAGATGTTGGAATGTTTAAAGATGTCCTGGAGGTTCCTAAGCCTCTCCTCATTTTTTTGAATTCTTGTTTCTTTATTCTTTTCTGTTTGGTTTTTTCTTTCTTCCTTCCTTCCATTGATTTGAGTCCCAGTTTTCTTTCCATCACTATTGGTTCCCTGTGCATTTTCCTTCATTGAACTTAGTGTGGCTTTCATTTTTTAATCTAATTTGTGACCAAAATCAACCAGTTCTGTGAGCTTCCTGACCACCAGTGTTTTGAACTGTGCATCTGATAGGTTGGCTATCTCTTGGTCACTTAAAAGTATTGGCTCTGGGACTTTCAGCTGTTCTTCTGTTTGAGTCATTTTTGGTCAGGTGGCACCTATTTCGTACATGTGGCAGAGCCTTAGGTGTTTACCAGGGCGGGTTGTGATGCTGTATGTGGGGGCAGGGTCATAAAGGGAACAATGGGGCCTGTTCTGTGCTCACTTGGATTTGCATCTTCTTTGCCACTTCCCACAGGCAAACTGGGGCCCCTGGCACTGGTTCCCAGGTGGGCGGGCCTATACACACTCCAGGACCCTGCAGGTCTCCCCAACCACCTCTCCTGTGAGTCTGGGAGTCTCTCTTGGCACCTTTTCAATCAGTGTTTTTAGGCTTTGTTTCCCATTGGTGGGGCCCTGGGCTGTACGGTCCGTCTCACTGCCCATTCTTGCCTAGTTTATTTGTGTGCAAATATGTGACTGCCAATGGCCAAAAAACCATGCTGCTTGTTTCCTCCCCACATCTGGGGCCTGCAAGCCTGTACTCCAGGGTCTGCCAGCCACTGTGTTTTCCTGCTGTGTTCCCTCTCCTCCGACTGCCGGCTCCACCCTTCTTACCAGTCTGGTGGAATGGTTTCGGACTTCTGTAGTTCAGTTTTCTGTCTGTTTTGGTTGTGTTATTGTTAATAAATCTTCGTTGTCCTTAATTTTGGCTGTGCAAGGAGGCACAGTATTTCCACCTATGCCTCCATCTTGGCCGGAAGTCTACATGGTTTCTGACAAATCACTTCACTTAAGCAAAGTTTAGATCTACTAGCTGTTTCTATTCAACATTGTAATTTGAGGCTATTTATTGAAAATAGTGGTGAATCTGTAGAATGGCCAGAAATTATAAAGGAAAAACAGAAATTTTGGAGGAATGGCTTGTTAATAAGTTACAGAAACAAGGAATTTGGTTTTTCCTAATGGAAGAGGCTTCAGATTTCAGATTTCAACTTTTTAGAAGTTTTAAAGCAAAAAAAAAAGAAAAAGAAAATGCTGACAGCCAGAATATTTTTTAGAGAGCATGTGCCTAGTTTCTTTTGAATTCAGGTAATTATTTTCACAAATGAGGATTCTTGCCTCAGAATGTGCCAACCCCAAATCTGTGCCTTGCATACAGCCAGTGCTAAATAAGTGATAATAATGACTCCTATTATTCAGAACATTTACATAACTCCTCTACTGCTGACTGACCTGTGTGTGTGTGTGTGTGTGTGTGTGTGTGTGTGTGTGATTTGGCAATTTGGTTAACTCATTGGATCTCATTTCCTCTATTTAAGAAGGATACATTTTTTGAAAAATTATTGTGGTACATTCCAGCACAGGATACTATGACACTGACATATAAGTCAATATTCTTACCCTGGTAATGCCATTCTTCCTTCCTTCATTCATTCACAAATACCTATGGTACAGTTAACAGACCTAGGGCCCTGAATTCATGATAAAATTGTAAGATAAAATTTTAAATAAATAAAACAGTCTAAGCTGTATTCATATCCAGTTGTAGCCAATCACAGAGAGGAATATATGCTGGGCTCAGAATGCAAGGATATGATTATATTCATCTCCAATGTGGGAGAGAGCCAAGATTTATCCCCCATACAGGTCAATTTTTCTCTTCCATCTTCCTGGGCCTTGTTTTGTCCTTTTTGAGTTGGTAAGCCTTCCTCCTGGATCATCCTCACCCTCCCTATTGGCCTTGCCCTTGCAAGGTATTTCCTCACTTTGCAGTGACCATTTACACTCCACAGGACTAGCCTGTCTCCACCAAGTCCATAAACCTTGTCTCTGTGAAGAATCAATGCCCATTTATATCTGCTAATGCGTTAATAACAGAAACGTCCCTGGCCATGACCTACCTGAGTCATTACACACTAATCATCAGAGGCAATTTTGAGCAGATTGACTGGTGATCGGTGTCCTCCCCAGCGTCCAGGCAGGAGGACACACGGCTGCTTTCACAGCCCCTGAGCAGATGGCCCGAGAGCATAATCACACACTACAGCCGGTGCGGGTCTGGCTCCAGGATGGGAATCTCTATGTCTTGCATGCAAAACTGATCTCTCTCACCTAGGGGCT
Source organism: Carollia perspicillata (assembly GCA_004027735.1). NCBI lineage: Eukaryota > Metazoa > Chordata > Mammalia > Chiroptera > Phyllostomidae > Carollia > Carollia perspicillata. The sequence continues at coordinate 32,964 of PVKM010003138.1, forward strand.
GTGTTCCAAGTACCCACCTTTCATTTTGGAACAGAATCCAAGCTCTCACTGACCTTCTTTGTGCCTATTTAAAACATTGCACAAATTTCTCTAAAGACATTGAGATGATGAGGTTTACCTGCATCTGAATCATTCTAATATGCACCACTGCCTGAAGCCAGTTTAATTCATTTCCCACTTTTCTGTGTAATCCCTGTCCAGATACATGGTCCAAAGCTGTGGTCATCGGGGCTTGTAATTGGACATTAATATTTCTTTCCTTCAGTTTTAACTCGAGCATTTATTGTTGCGATATCACTCCATACAATCATAATTTTGAACATTACTCAACATATCATCAAAGATACCTGAGAGGCTCCTGCTTCTTCACAATTATTGCCTGAATTAACTCAGAATCTATAGAGTTCCTTCCTTGGGATAACTTCTTGAGGATAAATAGCCCCAAGAGGAATTACCCATAGTTTGCTATGTATAATATGCTCCGTGTATAATGCATACCCACGTTTTTGGCCCCAACTTTCAGGAAAAAAATCTTTGTTTTAACTTTTTAGTTCAATTTTTAAATGTATTTCTATTTAGAAACAAAACTGATATTGTATTGAGGGTATTATTTTGCATATGGCTATCATTATTGCTTTCTAGAGTTACACTTTTAATGCATAAGCATAAATAAAAGAATTTAAAACATTTATATAGATACTGAATTAGTATGACCCATGTATAATGCACATTTTTATTTTTCCCTCAAAAATTTTGGCAACCGCCCCCCCATTATATACTGTAAAAATACAGTATTAAGTCAAAGGATATAAGCATCTTTATGATTTTGGATGTGCTTTGTTAAATCATTTTTTACATGGATGCTGTTAATTTGCAGCCAGTTCATTGTCCTATGCACTTTCTGCTCTTGGGTGCCTATGTTTTTTTTTTTTTCCTCCCATAATGATGATTCAGATTATATTTAAGAGGAAGTAGGCAATAGAATGGGAAATACGGGTTAGATTGGATCTTTACTTTCAAAGAACTCATAGAATAGAGGAAGAAGCCACATTAGAAGATAACCCATTGCTCTTTAATGTGATGATGCCCTAAGGAAAAAGGAACTTCAGAATTCATGGATTCTGGCACAGACATTATTTCTGAGACTAATATAATTCAAGAGCCTCAACCTTTGACTTTTCTGAGGTGGATGCCATGCTATTTCTTGACAAGGGTTTAGAGATTCTGGAAATCAGGGGTGTGATGGCTCTCTAGTCCCACATACCATGTATCATGGTTCCATATACATATATTTTTTTCATATATAAGAATTTTGTTAAATGCATTGTTCTCAGTCTAGTTTTGTGGACCATACACTTCAACATACTCTAAAAATTGTGTTGGTAGAAGTTCATAAATGTGGGTGGCTAAGCCAATGAATGAGCTGTGAGTGATTTTGTGTGCTCAATAGACACAGTGGCTCCCATCTAGTCATTCATTGAAATTCAAATAAAGGAAGCAGCTGGCCTAGTGAGAAAAGCATAGACTGTAAGACAAGTGGGAATTCCAATCTTGGCTCTCTATTGACCTCTTCTGCAAACTTGGTAAAGTTACTTAAATTTCCTCAGTTCCAGTTTCCTTTCCTGTAATGAGGACGACAATAGTAACCCATAGTTTTATTGTGACAATTAAATAAAAATGTTTTGGGAGCAGAGGCTATCTGTTTGGGGAAAGATTTTTGGAAAGGAGAGTTGAGAGCCCAACAGTTTAGTTTTGACAGCAATCAATTCAGCAAAGGTAGTAGAAAAAATAGTGCTCAGTTTTGGTTAGAAAAGGACTTGATTACTGTAGTTCTGATGAGGAAATGTGAAAAGAAGAAATGAACCACTAGGGTCTCACCAGAAAGTGAGTGGGAATCTAATAACTATGTGGGGGAATCAGTGTTACTATAGACGTTCAACTTGAAGTCATTTGCTTTGTCATAATCCAGTCCTCCACTCTATCTGACCCACTGTCCTCTCCATTTGATAATGACATTAACCTCTTCCTTCAAAATGCTGTTACTTAAAATGTTTTGAGAGTGAGCTTTCAATGGAAGTTATGTGAAATGCTGAGTTCCTGCCTGGGTTCATGCAGTGAGGAACAGGTGTTGTCCTTAGCAATTCTGAAGATAAAAGCTAATGTGTTGGAAATTTGCTTATGGGCCAGGTCTTGGGCCAAGCATTTTATATTGCATCACATCATTTCATCTTCTTCATGACCTAGTGAAATAGGTTCTGCTACTTATTGCTATTTTATAGATGAGGAACTGACAGAGGTTGAATAGATTGCTCAAGGTCAGAGGACATGTAAGAGGAAGAGCTGGTTTTGAACTCCAGCAATCTTGACCACTACACTAAATTCTTTCTAAATGCAGGACTATGGTTCAAAAGTGCCAGTGGGACTGTACATTTCATCAAAAGAATAGTGGTGAGGACTTTTGGTTTCAACAGGGATTTGAGGATGGTGGTGCCTGAAGATCTCAGCTCATGTCTAGGTTATATGAGTTTTTTAACTCTGCTTCTCCCAAAAGTGGATGAAGTTGATGACTGGTATGATTTTAAAAAAACAACAGATCTTTCTTTCTTCTTTTTCTTCCTCTTCATGCAAAGAAAGAATGAAGAACATGAAACTGCCAATTGAAACATTCTCTGTAGTTACCAGGGACTATGTACTAGAAAGCAAAGTGGAGAGCCACCCAGAACCACAGCTCCAAGTCCTTCTGGTGCCAAACATGCTGTAGCCTCACAGTAGTTTGACATTCTATCAAGTTTTAAACTGGGTTGCAACTGAAGTTGCATTCTTAGGAAAAAAAAGTGAAAAACTAATAAGCAAGGAACTTAATTGTGCCTTTGTGATTATATAAATATAGTCTATGTGCATAAGTACATTTATATGTTCTTCGAGTATATATGTTTTAATACTGTGAATATTCAAATATTTTAATAAAGAATTGTGGGGATGAGAAAATAAAGGAAGGAGTACAATTATTTCAGTCAAAACTAAAAAAAAAAAAAAACGTTATTCAGAGCCCATAGTCCTATACAGCATGGTGGCGGTTCACACAGTTTGCCAGCTTCTTTCCTAAGGCTGACTCTGTAAACATGTTTTGAAGAGCCTGGAGGGGCCACATCTGAACGGAGCTCCTAAGAAGCCTTATGCCTCTTTACATCCTCCACAGCAACCCTCACAGCTCTGAGCTCAAAGTCACTGACAGTACTTACCAAGCCCCTATTGCCCCTGTGAGAGCTTTGATCAGGAATGTGGTCAAAGATGAGGAATCAGAACCGGCACCCCACCATTCCTGTGATCCTCTTCCTCATCTCTTCCCTGCAGGTATTGCTCTTGCACTGTATCAAGCAAGTGGCTGTAGCCATGCTTTCATTTACTCAACAAATACACATCAAATGCTCTTCTACCCCAGTCGTGGTTCTAGCCTCTGGGGACACAGTGATAAATAAGACAAGCAAGTTCTCCAGATATATGAGGATTAAAGTCTCCAGAGGAAACAGATATTAGACAGTCACATAAAGAAATATGTAACTACAAATTGTAGTAAGTGCTGAAAGATAAATTGCAGTAAATGCTGTGAGACATTCTAGGGAAAAGTCTTTGAGGGTAGGAGAAAATACTTATGGCTTTTGAAAAATTAAAAAATGGTATAGTTGGAAAAGAGCACTGGAAAGAATGCATATGATTGTGTTGAAAGAGTGGACAAGGGAGCATAACTATCAAAGTAAAGATTTTAGATTTTATCCCAAGTCCCATGGGCACAATTAGAGGATCTGATTAAGTGCCACGGTTATATTTGTGTTTTTATAGTTTTTCTCAAATTGTTTTTCATATTTTTTGTTGTTCAAGTACAGTTGTCTCCATTTTCCTCCCACCATTTCCCCCTACCCCAGCCATCCCCACTTTTGATCCTACCCTCTTTTGGCTTTGTCCATAGAACATGTTTTTATAGTTTTTATTATTCTTTTAGAAAGAGAGAAGGGAGAGAGAGAAACATCATTTTGTGTTTCACTTATTTATTCATTCTTTGGTAGATTCCTGTATGTGCCCTCACCGGGAATCAAACCTGCATCCCTGGCACATCGGGACCATGTTCCAACCAACTAAGCTACCCCTCCTGCACCTACATTTGTTTTAAAAATATTACTCTGGCTACTGTATTGAAGAAAGATTGAATTAAAGCAAAGTGAAAGCAAGACCAGCAAGAGATGTTAAAATAGTCTGGGAGAGAAGAACGACATTGGCTTGGAGTGGAATTGTAGCTGTAGGGATAGAAAAACTTCAAGGATCCTTCCTGTATGTCATCTATCTATCTACCTTTCTATCTATCTGTCTATCTATCTATCTATCTATCTATCTATCTATCTATCTATCTATCCAGTTATTCATCATCATTATCAGTCTATTCAATGTTGCTTAAAACCCAACCATTTGCTTAATACTTAGTTCATCAGTGACCACCAGCAATATATTCTAAGTCTTGCAGAAATCACAAAGCTGTTTTTGTTTTATTTGGTTTGGGTTTGTTTGTTTGTTTGTTTATTTTGCTCTAGAAATAGGCAAATCATTTCTTCTTCTCCTATTAAAGTTTGCTTTGTTGCAGTCCTCTTGGCTCCTGAATTTCCCTTTGTTATTGTCACCAGTTTTTACCTCACATGACATCATTTGCTTTATATAAGTTCCTCATGCATTGAAGGCTGACGTTCTTAATGGTTCTGTCATCCGTGTTACAACAGACTGCTGAAAAGATACAAGCGATGCCTGCAGGAGATAGGGCCATCTCAGCAGTTTGTGTAACACCAATGGGGTGTGAGATAGCAGGAAAATAATTAGTTTAGTTAGATGTAAATGGAAGACAAATGAAGACACTACTAATATGTGTATGCCTAGGAGGAGGGGTGGCCTGCTTCATTTAAGATTTGAGAAAGAATAATTGAATCAGTAGCTATGAAAATGAAAGCAATATTAAGAGATTTTTATGGCAACCTATAAGGCAGGAAGAACTAAATTCAATCAACATGCACTTACTGAGTGCTTATTATGTACCTGTCACTATGAGAGGCATTTTATCCAAAGAAAAAGAAACAATAATTGCAAGACATACATGAGATTTTACATTCTGCATGGAGAGTCAAGATTTGAGAACATATGAATGCTTTAAGCATATATTTAAAAGGCTGAGTAGCATTGTATGCTACATTAATAGGCAAAACTATTATAAATAGCAGGAATAACATTGAATACATGAGACATGAGTGACTCTGTGACTGTGGTTAATTTAGTTATCTTCTCTGATTGTCAGAGAAAATAACTCTCATTTATAAAATGTGCATATCAGAATGCAGAGTGACATTGCATCTTCATACAGAAACACGTACACAGATACACACAGGTACACAGATGCTGGTCAGGTCTCTTCAGGGTTGCATTGGTATGTCAGGAAGGTGGGTGGGAAAATGCCCTTTGGATTTCAGGAGTCTATTATTTCAATGAATTATCTGGACCCTTCTAGATGTTCAGGAAGGAGAAAGTCAGCATAAACCATGGCATGGACTGGCATAGAGGAGTAGACAGGTATTAAAAAACATGTAAAGATAAATCTTGTTTTGAATATACCCAGCTGTTTTGATAAAAGTTAAAAAGCATATACAAGTCAATACATTGCTATATCATACAAAGCATGGTCCATTCTGGTAGATCTTAGCAGTTATTTGAAATCATACTAAAAGTATTCATTGTATGTCATTACTGACTCCAGTGTCGTGCACCATTGTTCTTAGTGTTCTAGCACCTCCTTCTTATGTGTGGTTCTTGGATGTTGTTTAAAGCTGGGTTTGTTTGGGTTTCTTTTGCATCTGCTATTCCTTATTTTAGTTTTAAGATTTCTGTATTTCTAATCATACCTTTTATTCAGTGTCCTTTAAAAATTTTAATATCAATATTATGGAATTTCCTCAAACAACTAAAAATGGAACTACCTTTTCACCCGGCAATTCCATTGCTGGGTCTATACCCTAAGAATCCTGAAATACCAATTCAAAGCACCCCAATGTTCATAGTAGCAAAATTTATAATAGCCAGCACTGGAAGCAACCTAAATGCCCATCAGTAAATGAGTGAATCAAAATCTATGGTACATTTACACAATGGAATACTACGAAGCAGAAAAAAGGGAGCTCCTACCCTTTGCGACAGAAGGGGTGGAACTGAAGAGCATTATGCTAAGTGAAATAAGCCAGGTGGTGAAAGACAAATGCCATATGATCTTACCTATAAGTGGAACCTAATCAACAAAACAAACAAGTAAGCAAAATATAACCAAAGACATTGAAACAAAGAATACACTGACAGTAATCACAGAGGGGAGTGGGGAGAGGGATGATGCGGGAAAATAGGGGAAGGGCCATCAAGGAACATGTATAAAGGACACATGGTCAAATCCAAAGGAGGTAGGTTCAAGGGTTGGAGGTGGGATGGGTGGGTCAGGGCACAAATGGAGACAACTGTACTTGAACAACAAACAAGCAAAGACAAGAAAAGGAACAAAAATGAGTAAGGAGTTATACAGAACACAGGTGGCAAACACAAGGCCTGCGGACTAAATCTGGCCCTCTAACTTGTTTCTACCTGGTGGTAGCACCGAGCTCTCGCGTAACTGTTAAGGAGTAGTTAGATTGATACAGTCCTAAAATTACATTCAGCCCTTTGAAGGCAACTGCAAGGCTGATGTGGCCCCTGGTGAAAATGAATTTGACACCCCTGATATAGAACAAAAAATTTTTTAAAAAGCTGCAAAACACAATAAATGAAACCACGGTGTTGAAACTCATTCATGATTGTAGTATCATTGAGAATAGTCAGAAGTCTTTGGCCCTCCAGGATCATCTGGAAATAGAGCAAAATAAATTTACTTGAAATCTGTAAAACATACTGCCTAACCAATAAGGTGGGTTTTTTTAAAACTCAAATTTATTTTCTTAAACTACTTAGATGAGGTTTTGTGAAAGTGTTCTAAGACTGAGATTTTCTTATTTACCACCCAATATTTTACTTGGAAACTAACAATAACAAATTTTAACCTGGCCAGGAGTTTAATAAATATATATATCACTCTCCTGTTCAAATTCTATAATTTCCTCAATAATTCATAAATTCCAAACTCTTGGATATAGTTGTTCTCACTTCCATACTTGATTCCAACTTTCTGTATCTCTCACAGCTCAATTTCCTACTTATCTATCCCCTTGTTCATTCATTAAAATTGTTTTTTATCCTCACATGAAGACATGCTTATTGATTCTAAGAAGGGAGAAAAAGAGGGAGAGAAATTTCAATTTGATTGTCTCTGGCATGTACCTTGACTGGGACTGAACCTGTTACATAGGCATGTGCCCCAACCAAGGACTGAGCCTTTAAGCTTTTGGTTTACAGGACACTGCTCCAACCAACTGAGCCACACCAGCCAGGGTCCTTTGTTCACTCTTGTCTCACATATGTCTAGTTTCCTTTCTGTGTGAAAGAATAACACACTAAGTTCAAGGCTTCTGCCCTTACTTTTCATTTCGCTCAGAATTCCTTCCTTTTTCAGTTCTCTGTTTCTTATTTTATTCAGGTCTCCAGTCCAATGTCACCTCCTGAAATAGGTTTTCCATGATTTTTAAAAATAGGTCAAATCTCCTCACCTCCCTTACTTTCATTTTTCTTATTTCCTTCCATGTCAGTACATCCTAACTTAAGTGGTATGTTTTGCTTATTTATTTACTTGTCTGATATGTATCAGTCACCAAAATTTAAGGTCTTAGATAATGGAGTCATCTCTTCAGTGCCTAAGAGTATGTCCAGCTTATTTATTAAAGACATGTTTTACAGCTATTGGATATATGACTATAGCAGGTTGGAAATCTTCATGCTAGATTCACAGTTTTTATATTTAAAGTATCTATCTATCTATCTATCTATCTATCTATCTATCATCTATCTCTATATATATAAATTAGTTTACACCCTGGCTGGTGTGGCTCAGTGGATTGAGCACCAGCCTGTGAACCAAAGGGTCACTGGTTTGATTCCCACTCAGGGCACATGCCTGGGTTTCAGGCCAGGTCCCCAGTGTGGGGCATGCGAGAGGCAATTACACACTGATGTTTCTCTCCTTCCCTCTCTTCCTTCCCCTCTATCTAAAAATATATAAATAAAATATTTTTTAAAAATAAATTTGTTTAAAAGGAAGCTATTTCAAAGTTAAAGGATGTAAGTGTAGACTGACAAAGTCTTAGTAATAGAATTACTAAGACATTTGATAGGAAGTGATGCCACATTAAGTCTTACCCCCTGCCCACAATAGTTTCTGCCTTAAAGTATTACCTTAGATAATATTTACAGGTGTATTTGAGTTCCATGCTAAAAAAATTCTTTCATATTTGTTAAGTACTGAATAAATCTTCATGTTTAATCTTTCTAAAATATGCTATTTACTTATTTAGTGAAAATGGACATTCTCATTTGACAATTAACAATTATAAAGAGGCCCTACTATACTTCTTTTGTTCAGGTGATCATATTTAAGACTCTCTTCTCTTTCCAGAGTTCAAGTAAAATTATCATAACTAGCTAACATATCTCCAGTAAAAGAAAAATCTGCTAAAAACCAGTAAAATTTATTAGTAGGCTCTAAGAAAAAACAAGAATTATCCCAGAAATTTATAACAAAATTTTCTCCAGATCATTAGTCTCAGAAAATACCTTTTTATTTTATTAATGTTGCTCAATTTTATAAGAAACTCCTTCTATACCCATTTTTTTCAGTAGATTACAGTGAGTGAATTTATGTGGAATTGCTATTTGAAGACACATTTGTCTGTTGCAAAAAGCGTGATTTTTTTAACCTGTAACTCATAATATTTTTGCTTAATTATAGAAAAATGTTGAATATACATTCAGATAAAATTGAATGAGTCATCGAAGTGGGAATAGAGGGAGCATACATCACCAAAATAAAGGCCATATATGAGAAATCTACTGCCAATACCATACTCAATGGGCAAGAAAAGCATTTCCCTTAAGATCAGGAGCAACACTAGGCTGTCTACTTTCACCACTCTTATTCAACATAATACTGGAAGTTCTAGCTGCAGTAATCAGACAAGAAAAAGAAATAAGAAGGCATCCAAATTGGAAATGAGGAAGCAAAACAATATGATTATGTACATAGAAAACCTTATAGATTCCACAAAAAAAGCTACTCAGCCTAATAAGTGAAGTTGGCAAAGTAGTAGGATATAAAGTCAATATTAAGAAATTGGTGGCATTTTTTTACACCAAAAAATGAACTATAAGAAAGAGAAACTGGGTAATGGACAACAGGGTGGACTGAGGGAAAGGGAGTTAGGCTGGCAGAGAGAGCAACAGGGGAAAAATTGGAACAATTGTAATTGAAAAAAAAATTTTAAAAAGAGAAAGAGAAACTGGGAAAAAATACAATTTACTACAGCAACAAGAAAAATAAAGTACATAGTAATAAATTAACCAAGAAGGTAAAAGACCTGTACTTGGAAAACTATGGAAAACTGAAGAAATAAATGGAGGAAGATACAAATAAATGGAAGCATACATTGTGTTCATGGACTGGAAGAATTAATATCATTAAAATGTGTATACTACCCCAAGCAATCCATAGACTCAACACAATTCCTATTAAAATACCAATGGCATATTTCACTAATCTAGAACAATTACTCTAAAAATTTATATGGACCAAGAAAGACCACAAATAGACTAAGCAATATTGAAGAGTAAAGTTGAAGGGATCACAATACCTGATATAAAACTATACTACAAGACCACGCTAACCCATACAGCCTGGTACTGGCATAAGGACAGACACATAGATCAATGGAATAGAGAACTCAGAAATAAACCCATGTGTCTATGGTCAATTAATACCAAACAAAAGGGGCATGAGCATACAATGGAGTAAAAATACTCTCTTTAAGAGATGGTATTGTGAGAACTAGACTGGTACATGCAAAAAAATAAAACTATACCACCAACTTACACTATACACCAGAATGAATTCAAAATGGATTAAAGACTTAAATATAGGGTGTGATACCATAATAGTCCTAGAGGAAAACATTGACAGTAAAATTTCATATATCTCACATAGCAATGTTTTTGCTGATATATATCCTATGGCAAGGGAAATAAAGGAAAAGTAAACAAATGGGACCACATCAAACTAAAAAGCTTCTGCACAGATAAAGAAATTCTGCACACCAAAATGAAAAGGGAACTGACTTTCCCTTTTCGTATGTATGGGAGAACATATTTTCCAATGATACAGAGGACAAGGGTTTAGTCCACAAAATATATAAAAAACTCACACAACTCCACTACAGGAAGACAAACAATCCAATTAAAAAATGGGCAATGGACCTGAATAGACAATTCTCCAAGGAAGACCATAGACATATGAAAAAAAAAAAAAAAGCTCAACATCACTGTCCATGAGAGATACTCAAATTAAAGCTGCAATAAGATACCCCCTCACACCTGTCAGCATGGCTATCACTAATGAATCAACAAACAGCAAGTGCTGGCAAGGGTGTGGAGAAAAGGGAACCCTAGTGCACTGTTGGAGGTAGTGCAGACTGGTGCTAGCATGGAAAAAAATCTGGAATTTCCTCAAAAATTAAAAATGGAGCTGCCTTTTGACCCAGCAATTCCATTGCTGGGAATATACCTTAAGAATCCTATAACATCACTTCAAAAGAACTTATACACTCCTATGTTCATAGCAGGGCTATTTACAACAGCCAAATGCTGGAAACAGCCTAAGTGCCTATCAGGAAATAAATGGATCAAAAAACTAGGGTACATTTACACATTGGCATACAATGCAACAGAAAGAAAGAAGCAACTCCTTTTGTGACAGCATGGATGGAACTGGAGAATACTATGCTAAGTGATTTAAGCCAGTTGTTGAAGAAAAATACCATATGATCTCACTAATAAGAGGAATCTAATGAACAAAATAAATCAATGAGCAAAATAGAACCAGAGGTATGGAAACATGGAACAGACCGACAATGGCCAGAGGGTGGGGGCGGGGCTTGGGGGATAATAGTACAAAGAAGGAAAGGGGACTCTTGAAAGAACATGTATGAATAACCCATGGACATGGACAAAGGTATGGGGATTGACTGTAGGAACGGGGGTGGGGGAGGTGGGCTGAGCAGAGGAGGTCAAAGGGGGGAACATTGGGACAACTATAACAGAATAGTGACAATAAAAAATAAAATTAAAGAATAAAATAAAAATTTTATTATCATAACTTCTCTTTTGTATTACATTGTTTCATATCATGTGCCTAATATTTCATTGGCTTTTGAGTCATTAATTTGTACAGTTCTGTTTATGGATGGTCTAGTCATTTCTTCACATCTGAAAATTCAAAATTTTAAATTAAGAAAATCAGAAATAGATAGACTTTTTGTATGTTGCATTGTTTAAATAGGTGATACATGTTTAATTTCATATCTCACAAGCATTATAATTTGGCTTTTAGAATATACTTCATAAGTGAATGCTCAGAAACTTGTAAACTTGTTTTTCTTTAAAAATACTGCATATCACCTGTCAGTTTTATTATTTGTCAATTTATAGAAAAGTGAATTTTCCATATAACTAAATGATTTTGTACTTCCTCACCTGCTGGAGAAAGAAAGAAAAACCACTTGTGCTAACCCTTAGGAGGACATAACTACTGAATGCCCAGAGGGCTAAAGAACAATAACGATGAATTAAAATTATTTATAAAGCAAGAAGCAGAATGGTAAAACTCAGATGATTTTTCTAGAGATATATTTAATAGTTGAACAAATTCACCTTGATTAAAGAGGGAAATAACTTAGAGAGAAAATGCAATTATTATTTTAAAGTTATTGAAAAATATCTTGGCTTCTTGGCCACTCAAGAGAAGTAGTTCTATTAAAAGTCCACTGAATATTCCAGAACAGTCATTATATACCAAGAAATAAAATTCACTATCCCTCGGGTGTTGGCACTTTCAAATCTGGGTATCTGGATTGGGTCACATGGAATTTTGTGTCTATGCTTAGTGAAGTGAGAGTCTAGAAGAAGGTAGGCAAATAGATTGCTTGCTTGCCAAGTCTGATTAGTAAAGGCTCCCTGTAGTTTTGTTGAGAACAATGCATCTGAACTCAGCAGGAGAGTGCTGTGATTGATTAACAATGTCTTCCAGGGGTACAGGAAGGGGGAGTGATAGCACATGTGTCAAGTCTTACCTTTCTGCCTCAGACAGGAGAACGTTTTTCCTTGTGGTCAGAGAGGGGTAGCTGTTTGCTTCTGGAGACTGTATCTACTCAACTAGGTGAATAAATATTACGATGATTTTATTTCATATTACTGTCAAGCAAGGGGGAGTAATATCATTCTAGAGTCTCAGGAGTAATGTTACAGTTCAGTTGGGATACCTATTAGTATTTCTAACCAAATTCCTTTTCAACACATTGGTTGGAAAAATGTTTAGGGAATATTATTTGATGGGGATCAATCAATTTATGCTATTAGATTTTGCTGCAGACTACACTGTTAAACACACAGGGCAGAGCAGGAGACTTGATTCAATCAGTTTCATGGACAGCAACTCAAAATGGAATATGATGGTTTTGAAGTTGACGTGCCCATTTTTGAATTTGTATGGGCCCCAGGTGGAAAGTCTTAGCACTATGTGCTTTTTTATCCTTCACACATCTCTCTAAGCAGATGCATTATCTGAAAAGAGAGTTGGCAGAGGAAGGAAGTTGTAGAGATGTGGTCTTGGTAAATGCATCTAGAGGGAGTGACATTTCCTTAACCAACCCTATCAATCATAATAAAAATGCAACAAATGTAAACATTTTTAAATAAATAAAAATGGAAACTATGTCACAAAATCTGTAACCTGCCCAGTGATAGTTTATCTATCTATCATTATGTGCATTGTCTGGCGTTCCAGGCACAGAATAAGAGAGTAAGAGAAGCAGTGAGCCGGGGAAAGCAGCTGATGGACAGTAGAATGAAGCTGCCATCTTTAAAGCCAAACTCTGACAGTTGGCAACTTCTTGACTTCTCAGGAAAATGGATCAATGCATCAGAAGGCTCGATAACTGTGATTTATCCTTAGTCCCACTTGAAGGTGAGGACACTGTGACTCAGAGAAGTTAAGACCCATGGGTAATATATCAGAGCAGGATTTAGCCTTCAGAGCTTCTCTTAAAGAGCTAATACATCATGATATGCTGTACAGAGGACTGGATTTATAACATAGAAAGGGCTAGATTTTGAGTCTAAAAGTCAGTTTCAGCCTTTTCACACACTATCTGCAAAACCTTTTCCAGTTCCAAACATTCCTCAGCTTCAGTCTCCTCATCTATAGAAGCCACAAGATTCTTTAAAGAGCTGCTATGAAAATTGGATGACATGAAAAATGTGACAACAGTTTTCATAGCACAACGTATCATGAAAATATAGGCAGCAACATTGCTACTGGTGATGTGGGACCTCAGTTCTTGAGTTCAGCAGAGGAAGGATTCAGAGGTAAAAACTCTAGCACAAGAGAAAGTGTATTTAGCAAGGAAAGTGAAAGCAGACTTGAAGAGAAGAATCAAGCTGGCTGTTCAGAGAGCTGCTTTGGCTGTTTAGACAGAGTCATAGAGGTAGAAGAAGTGAGATAGCTGGGCTGTGTGGACTCAGGAAAAAAGTTACAGAGGCAAAAGAAGGGCCCTTGAAAACAAGTTTCAGAGGGTTAGACTGGCATGAGTTGCTGCTTGTTGTCCCTGGTCGTAAGTCTTGTGGGGGCCCTTAGAGACAAGGAGACAGAAAGCAAAGATGTCCATCTGAATAAGAAAATCCCAGACATGCTCTAGAGAGAGAGTGTACACACTGGGTCTTTTGTCTTAAGAGTTTTTATCTGTTTTCTAAAGGTAGGCATTTTAGGGGAGGTCTTGGGGAGTATCTCACTCAATAGCATGTTTGTCAGCTTTCCATGTGTGTCCTTTAATATGGCAATTTATCAAAATAAGCTTATAGGGTTGTTACTAAACAGCAAGTGGGGTCTGGTGGCCTGACACCACCCTCTAGGCAAAATCCTGGAGGCAAAAGTTTGGTGATGAAGGAATGGAGTCTTTTTTCAAAAGCTACACAATTTTGGAATAAAAACTTTCCACATACATTACTCATTTAAGCCTATCAATTAAGGCTAAACTTTTTAACTGTTTAGTTACAGCCTTCATCACTTAAAATTAATGCTTAAAGCTAACCTTTCTAACACCTGAGTTCTCCTATCATTCTCCCTGTTTTTAATTATTTTATTTCTATAGGATCATTTTACAAACTAAAACAACATAAGATACAAAAGCTACACAATTTTGGAAGAAGGGCAGGCTTTGGCCTCAGAGCTTATTCCCTGTAGACCACCCCAAAAATAACCTTGTCACCCTCTACTGTGCCAGCCTGATTCTAGACTACACCTGGAGTTCCTTCTCATCCAAAATACTGTTGGGAAATGCAGATAATTGCAGTACAATCACCCAGGTATCCTCAGGGAAAAAGAGACTCTGAGCCAGTCTCCGCTCTCTTTTTATTTTAAATCTTCTGGCCCATATTTCTATGCACTGCAGGACACAGGTGGCAAACACAAGGCTTGCAGGCTGATTCCGGCCCTCCACCTTGTTTTATCTGGCCCAGCACCTCAGTTCTACCAGGCAGCTGTGACAATCTCTCACTTAACTGTTAAGAAGCAGTTACACTTATCTAGTCCTAAAATTACATTTGGCCCTTTGAAGGCAACTGTGAGGCTGATGTGGCCCCAGGTGAAAATGACTTTGACACCCTTGCTCAAGGAGGTATTCAGCTTCTCACTCAATCTGATCCTAGATTGTTTACCATTGCCCTGGGCAACCTCCTCCTACTGCCCTTTGCTCCTCCTCCCCAGGGATCTCATCAGATCTCTCTGTATCAGGGTCAGGGTCATGGTCAGGGTCTCTACTGATTAGTTAGTTGTAGGGCGTGTGGTCACTGGTCATTGCATCTGGTCTCGATTCCTGCCATGTCATCACTTCTTCTGGTTTTACTGCTTTTCTGGGCCTGGAGCTAAAACACAACTGAAGCCTAGACGTTATCTCCAGTTTGACCAAAAGTCTGTCTCTGTGGTCAACAAACAAGAAGCTTTGTTCCTAAGATTATCTGATGCTAATCAGAACCTCATTGTCCTGAGGGCTGAACGTTTAAGGGAGTGGTTGAGCAAAGGAGAAGGAGGCAGGTGAGTCAGAGTGCTGGATGAGGCCAGTTTGAATCATCTATTTATCTGTTTCCCATTCCATTTGCCAAGGGATTTCCCTAGGTTCTTACTAGCGGGACTCAACATCAGTAAGACCAGATGTGTAGCTTCAGCAGGTCAAAGAGGACATTGGAAATCTTTTAGCCCATGAGTGAAAATGCTGTATCACAAATGATTTCAAAAGCTGCTTAGAGCCTAGTTAGAGTTTTTATCATATTTGATAATGTCATAATAAATAAATATTATTTATTGAAAGTCTACTATGTGCAAATTGTTATTTCACTTTTCTTTTGTGTTTAAGGTCAGTTTACAAAATAATCCCTATCTTAAAGGAATTTAAAATTGTATTGAGTAGAGCATTTTTCAATGTGACCTATTTTTGAAAAAACCCAAAATTTTATGGCATTTCTTATTACTCAACAATTTCTTTCCATGAGGATATTCTAGAAATGCTTTACATTTATCTATATTTTGAACTTGTTCATTTTTTTAAGAAATATACCTTCTGGCACATTGATCTCTTTTTCTCTCACTCCCTGAAATACCAAAGGAGGAAGAACTTGTGATGTCTAATGTTCTCCTTTAGTGATGCATTTAGAGTCAAAAAGGTAATGCCAAGTCTTGTCTATATCCTGTTCTCCCAACATGAATGGCTTCTGAGAAATGACCCTGGGTTGAGGGATATGAATGGCTGCCATTTTTGTGAAAAGCCAAGGTTGCGCCAGGGTGACCCAAACTGAAACAAACCTAAAACGTGAGCAGATGGTAGCATGAGGAAATGTATGTTGTGGGCTGAGAGTCAAGATCATGAAGGAGTTGAAGTGTATGAATTGGTGAACATGAGTGATTCAGAAGTAATTTCTTTAAACAGAGCATATACCTGCAGCCCAGCAGAGGCAGGTGTGTAGGTTAAAATGACACATGCTGTAAAGCAGCCTTTACCATTTATTATTTCTATTTTCCCTCTAATTAATAAATGTCTTAGTTAGGACTAAATAACTACTTGGCACCATGCATCTTTTAAAAAATGTTTTAAAGTAATTTATAAAAACTGACTAAGTAGGTAATATTTACATAAAGGGTCAGAAAAGCAAGATTTTCTTATTCTCAAACTTTGTTTCTTATGCTATGTGAGGTGCAGGCAGCACTGGATATTTTTATTCAGGAAGTCTATATTATACATATCAGATATATTTGGGTAACATTATCTATCAGTGATAATAACAAGGATTCTTCATTTTCCATTAACCATAATATTTTATAAATATTTTATTATCTCCACCCATTCTCTTAAATGTCTTCCCACTCCCATACATACATAGAGATTACTCTTTGTTCCATAATTGTAAGCTTTTAAGTGGATTATGTAAAGATTACCTATCTCCTATATGTGTCATTACTTTGACAATTTACTGTGCTTTAAAGTCTATTAAGCTCCTGTCCGTGGCAATTCCTGAATTTATTTACTAGAAAATCAATTTATATTTTTAAAACACAAAATCTAAGTTTTTAGCAAGCACATTACTTTTATTAAAATTAAAGTTTGAAAATCATAGACTTATACAAGGACTAATTCTCACACAATTGAACATTAGGATTTCAAAAAACTGTAAAAGTTGGTCACTGAATGAAATTTAAGTTCTTACTTTCCTTTAAAGAATACTTCAAAGATTAGACATCCCCAATAGAGAATACCTAGCTATGTAATTCTGAATACATTCTTCTTTTAAGAACAAAATAGCACCCATGAGTCCTGAAAAAGTTAATTCTGCTTTGAAGAACCAACTTTTCAAAGATGATGACCATTATTATCACTTATATTCATTTTTGAGAGCATAGGATGTTTCAAACCCTATATAAATTTATCAAAAAGGATGTATTGTTTGCTTTGAGGTAGGTACACAATAAAGATTTTTTTCATTGAATTATTGAGTCAAGAGCTTATTCTTATAATACAGGGCAAAGAAGGAAGATAACTGTGGAGGGTGGCATGGATGGACATAGCTCAAAGAGACTTGCATTATCCTAGATTTGAGTAATATCCACGATGTAGCAGCCAGGTAAAAACTTAGATGATTAGATAGAAAGATAAAGAGTA